>PYAF01002998.1:294542-358370 GCA_007407185.1 Glycine tomentella | reverse complement strand
ATTTGTATTGTCCATTTCAAAGTACAAGGATTGTGGAATCAAGAAATATTGAATTTCTTGAGAATGACTTGATTAGTGGGAGCGATCAATCCAGAAATTTTGTTTCTGAGAAAGATCATTCAGTTACTCAACTATCCACTTTAAATCTTAGATTGGTTGTTATTAACAATACCTTCCAGCTCAACCGGGTGTTGTGCAAACTATCATTCAAGATCCACAATCTGTTGATAATCTAGTTGATCAAGTTGTTCATGAGGAGCAAGAAGAAATTGTTGATCAACCAATTGAACAACAAGTTCCTCAAGAACATAATGAAACAACATTAAGGAGATCTACTAGAATAAAGAAATCAGAGATACCGAGTGTATCTACAGGAATCTGACTATACTATTAGAGCTGAAAATGATCCTGAAACGTTTTCACAAGCCATGAGTTCTAAAGAATCAAACTTGTGGCATGATGCTATGAAAGATGAGATGAATTCTATGGCATCGAATGAAGTCTCAGGTCTTGTTCAGTTGCTTGATGGTGCAAAAGCCATTGGATGTAAATGAGTCTTTCTAAGAAATACTCATTTAGGCAACACTGAGAGATATAAAGCAAGACTCATAGCCAAGGGATTTAATCAAAAGGAAGGAATCAACTACAATGAGACATTCTCTTATGTATCTAAGTAAGATTCTCTTCGCATCATTCTGGCACTAGTTGCACATTTTGACTTAGAGTTGCAACAAATGGAAGTGAAAACGGCTTTTCTCAATGGAGACATAGAGGAAGAGGTTTATATGAAACAACGTGAAGGATTCTCCTCTTTTGAGGATGAGCAATTGGTATGCAAGCTTAAGAAATCTATATATGAAACAAGTCTCCCGTCAGTCGTACTTAAAATTTCATGACGTTATTTCTTCATTTGGTTTTGTAGAAAATGTCATGAATCATTGTATATACCATAAGATCAGTGGGAGCAAAAATTGTTTTCTTATTTTATATGTAGATGATATTTTATTTGCAACCAATGACAAGGGTTTACTATATAAGGTTAAACAATTTCTCTAAGAACTTTGATATAAAGGATATGGGTGATGCCTCTTACGTTATTGCAATCAAGAGACAAAGTAAGAGGTGTTCTTGGTTTGTCTCAAGAGACCTATATTGATAAAGTTTTGGAAAGATTTAGAATGAGTGATTGTTCAACAAGTATAGCTCCCATTATGAAGGGTGACATGTTTAATTTAAGCCAATGCCTGAAAAATAATCTTGAGCGGGAACAAATGAAGAACATTTCTTATGCTTCAGCTGTTGAAAGCCTTATGTATGCTCAGGTCTACACAAGACCTGATATTGCTTTTGTGGTTGGAGTGTTAAGGAGATATCAAAGTAACCCAGGTTTAGACCACTTGAAAGTTGCAAAGAAAGTGATAAGATACCTTTAGGAAACTAAGGATTATATGCTTATGCACAGACGGACTGACAATTTGGAAGTGATTGACTACTCAGATTCAGACTACACTGGCTGTGTTGAAGTTAATAACTTCGGGATATATTTTTATGCTAGCCAGTGGAGCTGTGTCTTGGAGAAGTATCAGGCAGACCTTAATTGACTGCTACTTTCATTATAGAGGTTAAGTTCGTTTCTTGTTTTGAGGCTACCTTACATGGTGTATGGATAAGGAGTTTCATTTCTGGACTTAGGGTTATGGATTCCATTTCTAAGTCATGAAGATATATTGTGATAATTCAGATGCTGTTTATATGGCTAAGAATAACAAAATTTGTAGTCGAAGCAAGGACATCGACATTAAGTATCTAGCCATACAAGAACGTGCTAAAGATAATACAGTGGTTATTGAGCACATTAGCACTGAATTAATGATTGTCGATCCTTTAGGGCATGCCACCATTCAAATTTAAGGATCATTTGGAAAGGATGAGACTTGGTTCTCATATATGATTTTTATTGTAAGAATGATATTAAGAAACTCTATTGTGATGTTTTTCATTCAGTTTATGCACATCTACAGTTATTTATTCTGAGAAACATCAATTAAGTTTGGACCTAGAATAAACATTGGGTTTATTCATTAAGTTGTATGGGCTTGAGAAATATAATGCAATGTAATACATGGAAGGTACTACTCGCGTATATATTAGAGGAACTATCACCATGATTCATGTATTTTATTTCTCACTAAAGTATATGATAAGATATGTGGACCAAGTGGGAGAATGTTGGTTTATTTGATTGACTAAATCAAAACCACATGAGGTGGTCCACTCACCTTATCTTCTTAGGATTAAGTTGTTGCTAATCTTATCAGTTAATCTTATCCCTTATCTTTTTAGCAACTAAGCCCACGTTTTATGCATATCAAAAACAACCTCTTTGATGGGAAGAGGTTATAAAAGGAGATGTGCAAGGTCAAGGTCCCTGTGCTTGTTATCTGAAAATCTCAATACACCATCAGTGAGTGATAGTGAAAGCATAGAAGATCCTTAAGCCAAAAGTCATGTTAGTTTGGATACCTATAAACTATTTACAGATTATTTGACTCACGGATAACTGCAAATCATCTTCAGAGCAAACAAGAAGAGCAATGACTGGAGGTATTTATGATCTTAATTTTTCCGCACTTAATGTAATTGCTTATGTTAATTTGTGTATAAGCATGATTAGATTATTTAGTTTTTCTTCACACATTTCTCTCTTTTCCTCACCTTTATCTGTTTTCCTCTTTTTCCTTGCTTGCATGTTGCACTGGTGTGGTGCTGTGGATTTGGTTAGGCATGAGTTCACTATGTTGTTTGATATTGTTGTTGTTATTGTCAATAAAGATGGAGTATATGTCTATGGGTATTTTGATTAATTATTTCTTGTGTAAGTAATGATGAGTTACTTTGGAAAAGTTTGACAAATTCTCTGGTCCTAAACTTGACATTGAGAAATTGGAGATGCTTCTTGAAGGGGATGCCATGGAAGGATGTGAGCGAGGAAGAAGAGGGCATAAGTATTCAAATATCTCATTAACGAAGCACATGCATTGCATGTGATGCATTTCTATTAACGGATTTAATACTGTAACTGTAACGGTGGAGGGGGTGCTTTTGTAATGAGATTCAAAATTATGTGTTTGTGTAGGAGAAAAATAAGGAGGTGGCACAAGTTATAAATTGTGGGAAGGTGAATATAATTTGCTCTTAATTTAACTAGTTGAATGATCCGTGTAATATACTGATTACATCGTTATGAATATATAAAAAGTATCTATAAATATTATTATAAAACTTTAAAAAATTAAATTGTTAAATTCATAAAAGGTTTACTGTTTATATTAACAAAATTTACTTATAGATATCAATGTATAAAATATATAAATTGATCCAAGTAAAATAAAATTTTAAGTAATTTCATAATTGAAAAGATAATACATAAGAAAAAAAAATAGATTTACCTAAAAAATGCTAATACGATATTCATGTTACATGAATTTGGGTGAGATTTACATGCAAAAAAGGTAGAAGAATTTCATTGCAAATTTTTTTAGCTTTAATGATAAGAGAAGATTAGATATTATAATCTTAATTTTAAAAAACAAGAAAAATACAACATTCTTCAAAATGCATTAAAATATTGAGTCAATTTCAATAGAATTGGAAATACATGTTTGAAAAAAAAATGTAACATATTTAATTATTTATCTAATTATATACGCACATCAATATGTGTAATTTGTTATCTAAGATAAATCAGTTTATATATTCAAAGACATTTTATTCTTACAGTTTTAATTATATATAAATAAACAATATTTCTGCTATGACGACTAAAATCCTCGTTTAACTAATATCAATATCAGATTACCTCAGCTAATGCTTTTTAGGATTCAAGAATATAAAATTAAGTTTTCTAAATCTATATCAATTAATTATAATTTAAAAAATAAATATTCGATATAATTTTTATTTTTATGATATATAAATTCAGTAAAAATTAAAATTTATTCCATTGTCATGTACCATGCATTAACGTGAAATTCAAACTTGTGATTGATAGGATTCTTAATTTCTGGGATTTGCAATAATGAGAATGATTTCCAGTAAAAATCTTTAATAGTTCTGATATAATATTCAAGTTACATGAATTTGGGCAGGATTTACATGCAAAAAAGGAAAAAAGAAATCATTACAGAACTTCTTCACTTTAATAAATAAGAGATTTATGAAAATAATTTCATATGATGTGAAAGTGTGTGTAAAACTATTCTATTCTTTAACTATACTAAGTGATTATGAAGATATAAGCCTACAAGATTCTTCCAATGTGGTATATATAAATAAAAAAAGGTTCCCCCAATTTTTAGGTCAACAAGCGTTCACTCTATCATTTTTAAATATTTCACTTGTCATTACTCATTAGGCACCCTTAACAAAAAAAAATAACTACAATAAAATACTCCATAATTACGGTAATCATTATAGGGAGCTGCTATTTTCACCACTCATGAGCGTGATTTTTTTTTATAATTTTCAAAATATTTTTTTCATGGAAGTATGTTTCACTTGTATAAGTGTACACCAAAATCACAATTAAGTTGCAATATATGAGGTGAGAAACAAATATATGCATGAAAGTGTGATTTTGTTGTACATTGTGCAATAAAAACATACTTTCATCGTATATTTTTTTTTCACCTCATACATTGCAATGGAAATATGTTTCTTTGCCCAGTATACAATAGAAAAATACTTCCATTACGTGTGTTTGTGCCTCGTCCTCTAATTCACAACAAAAACATGATTTTATTGTACATTATAGAACAAAATCATGTTTTTGTTGAACACCTACATTTTCAAAGTGACTTATCTTTATATTGTTTGTACTTTTTGACATCTTGAATCCACTTCATCAAATCATTCAACTCAGTAAAAACCTAACAAAAAAATTCTTCAATAACAAAACACACAAAAATATCATATAATTTTAATAATCTATTAACCAATAGGCCAAATGACCTTTTTGTTCCTTTATCATACTTTTGTTATGTTTGGATTGAGACACACCACAAACCATGATTATGTTAGATTCTATGTTGAGAAACACAATGAAGTCATGTTTTTATTATATGTCTCAACCCAGACACTAACATAATCATGATTTTGTTGTTCTTTTACAAAAAAATAAAAAAAAAGAAATCATGATTCCATTATGTTAGAGACACATCGAAGCCATGATTCCGTCGAGTTAAAATTAGAAAAAAACATATCACCAAATTACAGATCCAAGTGCAACTAGGGACGAATCCAAGGGAGAGGGGCAAGCAGGGGCCTTGACCCCCCTTTCCCTAAGAACCTTATGTATATATGAAAAAAAAGATAAATGTTAATAAAGGAAAATATATATGAAAAATAAGTTTTTGAGTTAATATATGTTTTAAAAAAATTATGGTAGTAGATCATATCTCTAATTTTATCCATAATATTAATAATAAATATTTTTTAAACTAGAAAATTTCACCCCTCTTCCTCCCTCGATACACTCCTAGATTTGTCCCTGAGTGCAACAAAGGAAAAAAGGAAGAAGAAATGGTGGAAGTGTCGTGAGAGAGGAAGGGGCAAGAAGTTCGGGAGGCAACGAGGGAAAGGATTTTGGGTGTAGATAAGGGAGGAGGGGCAAGCAAGTGATTTTACAACTTCCTGGGTGAGAATAGCAATTCTTGGAATGAGAATACCAGCCCCTTCATTTTAGTATGGGTATCTCTCAAAAATTGAAGGTTCTTGCTATTTACATCTCTACATTTTTTAAGTACACCCCTATATCCCCTTTCAACCTCTAAGCTGTTTATTACACCCTTTTTCTTAAAGAAGTGCACCCTTTTTTTCTTTCTAGAAATATCTTTCCAGGATTACATATACCTATTTTGGAAATGTATCTCTAGAATTATGATTCATATTTACGGAAATATACTTCTATAATAGGTGTATAGTTTTAAATAAAATATCACTTAAGAATTACGATGGTTGACAAGAAATAAAAGAAGATGATAAATGTTTATCTTATATCCATGTTTGTTAGTTTTATTTTTATGATATTATTAGTGTTCTTTAAATCTTATCTAAAATCGTATTTTCATCTTATTTATATTATTTTTTAAACCCTAATTTTAAACTATCTTATCAATATATTCATTATATAATATTGCATTTTCATCATTATTATATAATATTTTGTGTTTTCCTTCATGTGACACTACGTTTCAAGGTACATTCATCATTAACTTCATATATTATACGCCTTAATTACAAAGCAAAGCTTTTGCATATGATTTTTTTCCTTTAAGTGCGTTCATTCATCTTTTAATTCAAGTCTACCTCAATGATTCACTGCCACATGTTAGCGATGAACGTACCTTGAAAAGCATTGTCACATAAAGGAAAATGCAAAATATTGTATAATAATGATGAAAATGCATTATTGTATAATGAATGTATGGTGAAGATAGTTTGAAATTAGGGTTTAAAGAATAATAAAGATAAGATAAAAATAAGATTTTAAATAGAATTTAAAGAACACTAATGATAAAATGAAAATAAGACCAACAAACATGAATATAAGATAATCATTTACCATTTTTTTTATTTCTTGTCAACCATATTAATTCTTAACTAATATTTTAATGAAAAATATATACATATTTTGGAACTGTATCTTTATAACAAAATGAATCATACTTTTAGAGATACATTTCTAAATAGGTATATGTAATTAAAGCAAAAGCTGAATTCAAAACCGCAAAACATGTGAACTAGCCTTTTCAGAGCATGGGCCTAAAATTGAAGGTCCACAACAGAATTCAACCTAATTTATAGGACATGGTGCTGGCTATTGTTTCCTGCATCTCCCAAGTTGCTTCCAACACCTCTTTTATGGCTTCCGGAATGGTCAATCCAAAATGTAAAATTACATTACGAAATGCACGCCTTTTTTGGCTTCCAAAATGACAAATCTAAAAGGTAAAAAAAAAAAAACATTCTGGAAAGGGTGCAGGAAGAAACTTGGAGTGCCGAAAATAAATGCCCATAGTGCTGCAATGGGACAAGCAAGGTTTCGAACCCTTGCATTTCAAATAGGTTAGATTACTTTTTTTTTACTCTTTTTATGTGCATTATTCAATTTAATCTTTTATTCTTAAAATATTTAATTTAGTCTTTTAATTTTTGAAAAACATTCAACATTTTCTTTCCGTCCTAATGGACACAAACGACGTTAATGAAATCAAACAAAATGCAACATTGATCATATTTTTAAAATTAAAACAATAAATTGAGTTTCCTTTTTTTAAATAAAAAGACCAAATTGAACAATAGTTCACAAAATAATTTATACATGTGTAAAATATGTAATAAGTGTTTTTTAATTTATCTTTTAAATTATTTTAGATTTAATAAACAAAAAATTAAAAATTCCTTCTTTTTTTACTAATTGTAGATTAGTTTGATTGATTCTTACCAATTCTAGGATGAAGTGAGTTAATAGATTGATTATCAGACTCGTTGAATCGACTAGTTCAAATTGATTTTTAAAATAATGTTTGAAATTCCAAAGATAAAATGAAAACAAACTAGATGACCTTATCATCATCAGTGCAAATAACAAATTCAAATTGAGTACTTGAAATAGAGAAAATGTAACAAAAATTAAAATGATATTATCATAAAAGGAAAAAAAAAAGATTATCCAATAAAATAAAATATTAGACAAAATTGAATTTCTGGTAATCTTGTAATTCCTAATCCATAATTTTGGTTTCTCTATTTTGAATTTTACAATTTTAATCCCCAATTTTTAAAAGCTTTAAATATAATTTTGATCCTCATATTTTTCTCAATCTATAATTTCGGTTGCTCCATTTTGAAATAGTGATATCAAGAAACTATTTAATTAATTAAAATGTAAGAAATAAATTTAGATAAACTTAAGGATTGAACAATAATTAAGGATTTTTTCAAATAGAAGGATGTGATATCTATACTTTGAAATAAGATGACCAAAATTACACATATGACAAAATAAGAGACCAAAGTTGTATTTAAGCCTTTCTAAAATTATGTAATTTTAGTTTGTCAATTGACTGTTAGTTGAACACGATGAGTGGTTCATTATGTTTCTATATGCAAATCAAGATTTCAGTTGTGTTCTGGCGATTTCTAATGTGAATTCGGTGGGTTGTGCCCTCTTCCTATGGGTTCCCCCACTAGAGCCTACTTATGGCACACATGACGCATGGTTACAACCTCAGCCTTATAGCATACAACAAGTTATATAGAAAGCATGAACCACCTCAAACTCACTCGATCGATGGCTAATGGTTTTATGTAATTAGTAGGATCGAGTTTCTACTCCAATCTTAGGTTTTTAGGGTTGTGAACTCAAGAGTACCAATACGAGTTCTTTGAGTAAAGAAGTTTCAGCTTTTACTTATGTTAATAAGTGAAAACAATAGTAGGAGATTGAGTTAAAGAGTTTGATCTTCCTCCTCAAATGGGATATAAAGGGGTAAGGGTCCTTTCTTTTGTTGTTGCATTGAACTAAGTTATAAATGCCTTGCATGCTTACATATCTTGGCATTTATCTTACATTTCATGCCTTAAAACTTTGTTTTAATCACTTTTATGCTAATATAACTATTAATTAGGAGAAATTTTAGTGTCTTAAACTTTTAAGAAATTTTATTAGCTTTTGATGTTTTATTGTGGGAAAAGAAGAAGAATTGAAGATTTTGGAGTTGAAGTGGCTTACTTAGTGCTTCTCTACACGCTAAGCGTGAACTACACAACAAAGAATGCCACATGGTATGCATCTAGAAGAAAATGGGCCAATTGGAAGTACTTGAGGGCACTCAATGTGTCATTACTCACTATAAAAATTGTTTTCACAACGAGGATTTGGGCTTAGTGCAACAAATGCAAGCTTAGTGCACATTCACTTTCAACAATTCTATTTTGCATGCAGGCTTAACGTGACATGTTGGGGCAAAGTGCACATACCATTATGCAAAAATGATAATGCAACACATTTGGCCTTATTTAAGCTCCAAGGATGCAAATTGAAGAAAATGTTGTGAGGGGCTGGGAAGCTCTCACTTGTTCTCTATAGCTTTCCTATCAACTCTCATCATTTTGTGCATAAATTTCCTTCAATTTTGCATCTTATTCTTATCTTCTTATAGTTCTGTAGTTAGGTTTACCCAATTGATGTAACTGAATCCTTTCTTATGTTTATATTTTGATTATTAATCTATGTTTATTGTTCATTATTAAGTGTTCTCTTTTATGCTTAATGCTTGTCTTGGCTTGATCACCCATTGCTTGATTTTGTGGTTTGAAGGATCATTGAGAAATGCATTTGAACTTAGAAATGGGGAAGAATACATAATCAGTTTTATGTCTAAGGATAAAGCAAGACTTGTTAGTCATCTTTTAACTCTTGTTCTTAAAGCAAGTTACTTGGCTAAGTTACTCAAGGAATTGATAATTTAGTTAAGGGACTTAAGGCTCTTTCCATCCATGGGATTGAGTTTTGAGTAATTTGTGAGTTGATAATAATAATTGAGTTTTGAACTAGATGAGTGATCTTTGCTTGCATAAGGAGGTGGTTTAGTGAAATAAATCACAATTCTTTTATCCAATGTTATTTTGCCTATTTTTACAGCATTCTAAGTGTTTGTAAAAATTAAAAAAACAATTTTTGTTTATTTATGCTATTGTTATTTACATTTCTGTATTTCAATAAAAATTACCATTGTTCGTAGTTAGTGCACTTGATAATTTTGTCGAATATTATGCGAGTCCCTGTGGATACGATACTTGGACTTCCATTTCATACTGTTTGCATGACTTGGTATGCTTGCCAAAAAAACTAACACTAAGTAAGTGTCCTATTCTCAGAGAGGAGGAGTTGCCTAAACTTAAAGGATTAGTTCCTCGAGTCTAGTTAACTCGACAACTTAACATGAATACTGCGCGAGCTTTCCTCGATTATCATCGGGTAAAAGTGGTTGGAAGCTCTATCTAGGAATGTGTTTTGTTTGAAGTACCTGCTCTGAAATTCTTGAATAAGGTAATATGCTTGGCTTGCTTATGAAAATGGACAACTAGACAAGCCCAAGCAAGCATCCAAGTGGCTCGATAACTAGCCTCTATCTCCAAGTGAAACTAGGTTAGTTAATCAAGCTTAGAGATAATGCAGTTTACCTGTGACTAGCTTCTCTATTTGCTTTCCTTGTTTTGGCTGGTTGCTTTCTCTATTGGATTGGTTGTCTTCTCTCTTTGACTAGTGCAATCTTGCATGTGTTTTGCATCTGACTTTTGTTACATTTTTTAGTTTTGGATGTTATTTGTAGTGAAACAATTGAGAAGGATTTGGTTATCCTTCTCTATTGGAGAAGTCAGAGAGATCATGCTTTCAATACATCTCTCTTCTCTCATTGCATGATGGAGGATGTTCTTTCTTCTCTCATTGATGCTATTGGCAGACTGGTCTCAATCCCTTTTTTGGTCTTCATCAGAGAATATATTAGAATTACAATCTATGTCAACCCTTTCAAACAACCATTAGAGTTTCAGAGTTCATGGCAAAGTTTGCTAATTCCACTAGGAGACAACAAAGATATTGTTTGCTCAGTCTAGGCAGTCAAATCAGAAATCAGATGAGATTTCCGTTCGAGTAGACAACAGGAATCTGTCCTTGTTGACTTCCACCGGAAATCCAATCTATCATTTATGGAAATTCTTAATTTAATCAGGATAGTTTATCTCCGTATAGGGGAAAAGCTCCCCACTTATTTTTCAAAGATAGAAATGTTGACTTTCACCCTTTCTTTTTCACCACCTAAACCATTAGTATCATCTCTACCACTGTTGTTTGTTAGGTTATGGTATCAATTATTCTATGGCGAAGGCCTAGGTGGGTCAAGTCATAAACGACTTATGGCGCTTGGGCTGTTACACTCTTAAGTAGAAAGAGTTGAGCCTTGACTATCGGTTATAGCTTTTGTCCTAATGGTAAGCGCTCGATCCAACAATTGGTTTTAAAGCCAAGGTCACGAGTTTGATTCCTAGTGGGGAAATTGCTAAAGGGAAGATTGTTTGCTGGGTTGTGGCATCAATTGTTCTGTGGCGAAGGCCTAGGTGGGTCAAGTCATAGTCGACTCGTGGTGCTTGGGATGCTACGCTCTTAAGTAGAAAGAGTTGTTCCTTGACTATTAGCTGTAGCTTTTGGCCTAGTGGGAAGTACTCGAACCAACAACTCTTACTATTGTCTAATCATAAATCACTTTGCCATATGCCAATGCCAAATCATTGATCCATAAAGTGTCACATCAACATGTTAGAGCCACATAAACAATAATGTCACCAATCCATGTCATTGTTGATGTGCCACATCATTTGTCTAGGGATGGGAAGAGGTTTCATTGTTGCATCTTTCCACATAACATTGGTTTTGTCCCTTACATTACCTTTATTGCTTGTTGGGCATCATGTGTAAGCTTTAAAGTGCTATGTCAATGTCAACATGCCATGTCATGGTCAATTGATGATGTACTAACGAAAAGACTAAATTTGTGTAAGTTTAAAAATTGCGGGACTAAAATCATGGATTTAAAAATAAGGAAGCCAAAATTACATATTAAATATTATAAGTGGCCTAAAAGTGGAATTTAACCAAAACGTTAAGTAGGTAAAAGAAAAATCAAATTTATCTCAATAGCAAAAGGTCATAAATTCATTATATAGATGAAAAGGTAATACATAAAAGGTAAAATCACAGTTTTTGGTCTCTTTTATTTAGGTTATTCAATTTGGTCTCTCTATTTTTTAAATGTTCAATGGGATTTTCTAATTTTTAAAGAATGTTTATATTGTCCTTCCATCCAAATTGACATTAACGACATTAATGAAATTAGAAGAAAATTTAATATTAAACATTTTCTGAAAATTAAAATACTAAAGTGGACATTTTAAAAATAGAGAGATCAAATTGAATAACGTAAATAAAAAGAAGGACACATAAGTATGTATATACAATCATTTTTTTATGTAAGTGTAACTCTAGGGGTGTAAACGAGTTGAGGAGAGCCGAGTTCTTGAAGCTTGGGCTTAGCTTGTAAAAAATTGATTGTCAAGCTCAACTCATTTATTTAAGTTTGATTTTGCCTTATCTAGCTCGTTTATAACTTAATTAGTTTTTCCTTTATGAAATTACATTAAAATTATATTTTAAATTTATCAATATAGTATTTAATTCTTATTTTAATACTTGGTAATTTATCTACTTACTAATAGAAAAATGTGCTCAACATGAAATATGTGAAATTAAAAAATTTAGACTATTACACTTTCATAATTTAGTAATAAAAAATATTAACTTATTGAATAATACAAAAAACTTAAAAATTAATTTAACATTATTTTTTTAAGAGTAAAAAATGTTTTTTCTTAAGGAAAAATTGAAATTACTAAGATACAAAACTTGACACAAGGTGTGTCACATTTTAGGGTAAATTACATGGAATCACTAGAATTAAGTCTATACATAACAAATCCACAACTTGTTGACAGTGGTGATGACGGGAACGATCATTGTGGCAAAAGTGATGGTGATTACAGCGGTGGTCATGACAATGACAAAGGTGATGGCGGTGCCGATCAAAGTGGTAAAGGTGATGGGTTAATTAAAATATTTTAGGAAGTGATAATTGATATCTTTATAGATTTAAATCTTGTTTGGTGAATCTTTTAGAGGTTTAATAGTTATATTAGATTTTAATTTTAATTTATAAATATTTAAATATTAACCATGTATTAATTTTAATCTTGATCTGATGATTGTAATATAAGATAATGTTCTCATGGGAGTTGTACTATTAATATATATATATATATATATATGTATAAACGAGCTAATCACGAGTCCTTAATGTTGAGCTTTTAAAGCCTCATTTAAATAATTAAACCTAATCTTAAGCTTGGACTTATTTATTTAATTAAACAACCGAACTTAAAAGAGCTAAACTCAATAATTAAGCCTAATCTTAAGCTTGGACTCATTTAAATTTAGTTATTTTAATTATTTATAATGATTATAAATCAACATCAACATCAACAATACCTTTAACCCAAATTAATTAGGGTCGATGGTAGATGAACCAAATGATAGATCGAAAAAAAGACAAAGAAAAAGAAAGAAAGATGAGAAAAAACGGGAAAATAAGACAAAAGAAAGGAAAAATAAGCTAAAATAAAAGAAGAGTGAAAAGAGGAGGGGAGAAATTAAGAGAAAAGAACTAAGAAAAAAAGAAATGACTGGAACATAGACATACTAATGAGTTTAACCCTCCACCAAGCTTATAGTTTTTCTTCACTCCATCCTAAAACACACTGTCCGCCAATCTATATTTCACTCTATTAGGTCTTGTTTAACTACCTTTCCCAGATGAGTTTTGGTCGATCTCTCTCTTTGTGTCGAGCTCTTGGTAACAAACTCTTATTCTAACGGAAGCATCCAATGGTCGCCTCATAACGTTTCCAAACCATTTTAATTTATGTTCTCTCATCTTTTCACACATCGGAACTACTGCTACCTTTCGTCGAATATCCACATTTCTTATCTAATCCATCTTTGTATAACCATACATACACCTCATATCCTTATTTCTGCTACTCCTATTTTGTGCTCATGTTGCCTATGTGCTAGCCAGTACTCCGCTCCATATAACATTGTCGGTCTTTCAGCTATTCTATAGAATTTTCCTTTTAGCTTAAGGAAAATTTTGCGGTGATACAAAAACTCAGATATACTCCACCATTTCATCCACTCTGCTCTGATTCTATGATTTACATCATCTTCAATCTCACCACCTTTTTGCAAAATTGATCCTAAGTATCTAAAAACATATTTTTTGGGTACCTTTTGATCAAGTAGATGCAATGTGTCTTGACCACTATCTCTTCCCCGTGGAAACTCACATTTCATATATTCCATTTTGCTTTTACTTATCGTGAATCCTTTAGACTTCAAGTGTTTCTCCACAATTCCAATTTTCTATTAACACCATTTTTAGTCTCATCAATAAGCACAATCTAGATTATAAATGTTTTGTTGAAATTTAAATTTTTATAAAATGTTATGAATGTTTTCTTGAAATTGAGAATAGTTAGAATTAAATAAATATACGTACAATTTGTTGCATAAAATATACCGACAAAACTCTATTAATTACTGTAAATCAGAAAACCTGCATCTTCTAATATGGTTCATCTTGTAATAATAGTATTCTTAGACAATCTAGATTATCAAAGTTTGTGATTGTTTTTTTATACCTGCGACAGTGAAAAAAATATTCTTATCTCTACTAAAAATTTGTTGAAGTTCAATATATTTTCTTTTGTTGTTACGTAATTAATTAGCACCTCTCGTGAGTGTACATGTTTTGGAGAATAACAATGGACGCAAAGCAAAAAAATATAATGTCTAATTGTCTATGAAGGAGTATGATCATTAAAAGAAACATACATTTAATCAATTAAAATTCAGTAACAAACACAATGTAATCCACGATCTCAATGAAATGAAATATATATGTACATGGAGTGGAAAGTGGAGAGGAAGGAGGAGACGTGTTAGGAACAGAAGGTGGAAGAAAGAGTTGGCATGCGAGTAAATATTTTGTTAGTTTTTGTTTTTTATATTTTGAAAATTTTAATTATGGAAGGTTTGCTGGTTTGTAAGAGTGGATTTTTTTTTTAAAAAAATAAACGTTAGATTTTATTTATTTTTAATTTATTAACTGTAAAATTTTCATTGATTTTGTCTAGGAGTGAGTTGTTAGATTTGTGCTCATACAAGAATTTCTCAACATGATATCCAGTTTTTTTTTTTGCTGTTTGCGATATGTAATCATGAAATTCTCAATAATATAATAATAATAATCTTGATAAGTAATAAATATTAATATATAAGCCAATTTTCGGGAAAGTAATAAAAATTAAATGTTTAAAATTTTGTTCGCAATAATTTTAAATGTTTCAATTAAAAACTTGTATATATTATGATATTCATTATCACTTTAAAAATAAAGTATAAATATGAAAAATTTCATGAAATTAGAAATATTATAGGTTAAATTACTAATTTTAAATTTAGTTATTTTAATTATCTGTAACGATTATAAATGTTTTGTTGAAATTCAAACTTTTTTTAAAAAATTATTAATGATTTCTTGAAATTGAGAATAGTCAGAATTAAATAATTATATTAAAATTAATAATTTGAATTATCCAAAAATTATTATAAAATATTTTTTTAATTTTAAACTTTTAAAATGTTATATATACTTTTTTAAAATTTAGAATAGTTGCGTGGAAATTAGTAATTTAAATTAAATAATCTTAATTATTTGATTTTTTTATAAATTCTTAAAAGATGTTATAATTGAAATTGAGAATATTTAAAATTAAATAATTAAATTCATATTTACTAACTTTGGTTGTTTTTTCACAAACTAACTTTTGTTGTTCTTTCACAAACTTACTTTTATTGTTTAAAAGTATTAGAAATGTTATCAAAAGTAGAGGGACTTTGCTAGATTGCAGTTGGTTCTTCAATACTTCTCTAGTTCTCCTACATACACGGCGTCTGCTCTTTTGCCAGATAGATGCAACAGTATATGTTGTTAAATTTATATTTTTTTATTCATTCGCTTAATTTTTATTTAATATTATATTTACAAAATGTTAAATTAATGAACTTCATAGAAGTGATTATAATAAAATAATTTATTTTTAATAATAATTTTATAATTATTATTTTCCTTTAGGGTTGGTTATGTAGCTTCATTTATTTATACAAACTTCTTTAAATTCAAAAGAACATTATTGTTAAAATTAATTTTGTAATTATATTGAAAATTAATCACATCCAATTATCTTTTATTATTTCTCATTGCTCTTCTATTATTTTTTATGATAAAATAAATTCTATATTGTGGACATTTAAATTGATTTTAATAATATAAAAATAATAAAATTATTAGTATAATTTTTATAGAATAACAGTTTTAATCTCCAAATTACCCTTGCATTGCAAGTGTGCTATCTAGTTATTTATAAAAGAAAAGCATTGTTTGAGTGCTCTCTCTCTCTCTCTCTCTCTTTAATATGTGGGATATTCTAGCTTTATCAATGATTAACCTTTTATTTTACTTTATTTCTTTAAATCTAGTTCCAACAATTAACATACAAAAACAAAAAAAAAATATAATTTTTTAACAATTAAGGACACACTTATTTTACATTAAAAGTTAATTTCTTATATACTACATTAATGTAGTCCTGGCCTTTGCATATGAGCATAATAATATTTACAAGAAAATATAATAATACTTGATCGTTAAAGAATATTAATATCTAATTGCTATTGGTGAATATTTTAACAAAAATTAAAATTAACTTAATTTTATATTTTTGTATTGCAAGGGAAATCACTTATGAATATATTGTTACTAATATTTCCTATAATATAAATTACTAAATAATTTATATGTACGTACAAAAACCTAGTTTTTTTAACAATTAAGGATACACTTATTTTAAATTCATAGTTTCTTATTTTTTATATATAATGTAAATTTGTTATTGAAATTATTTTAAAGCTACATATATTAATTACGTTTAATAGTTTAAAAATGTTTGTGAAAAACTGTTCTAGACTTAGAAATTTATATTGTGCAAATTAAAACTAAATATGATCTCTTTAATAGTAAAAGAACAAAATTAAAAAGACTCTTCTTTGTAAATCCTTTATCTCTCAGAAGTATGTTCTCTACAGGATTTGCATCCTTATTGTTTTCTCTCAATGAATTAAATGTTAGAAATGCCTTGCATATCTATATATATACACACTAAAAACAAGCCAAATAATTATATGTACAAAAATACTCTCATCCTTAACCATTCATATATGAGTATTTTACATTAACTAAACCATTAATTGTTTTATGGTTTAGATCCTTTACTAATTATTCAAGCCACTCATAACAAAAAATAATTTTATTAAACTCTAAAATAAATAGGATATTTGATGGTCTATAATACATGATCAACATTGTTTGACACAAATTGTAATGATTTGTGTTACGTAACCCAAGTAGTTCAAGATTTGAATCCTGATTTTAGGTATGAAATAAATTATGTTGAAAAAAAAATATTTATTTTGTATAGAACAACAGTAAAACCTATAATATTATATGGAGTTGAATGTTTGTCGGTACATAAACAATATGAATATAAAATAGGGGGTACCAAAAACGAGGATGTTAAGGTGGATGTGTAGTTATACGAAGATAGATAAAATAAGAAATGAAGATATTCAACGAAAGGTAGTGGTAATACTGGTGAGTGAAAAGATGAGAAAATATAGATTAAGGTGATTTGGACACGTAATCAGACGACCCTTAGATGTTATCGTAAGAACAAAAATTTGTTATCAAGAGCTCCACACAAAGAGAGGTTGATGTAGACCAAAATTTACCTGAGAAAAGGTAGTTAAACAAGACTAAATGAGGTGAGATATAAATTGACGGATATGACAAAATGAAAAAAAAAATATAATTTGATGGAGGGTTAAACATATTGTTATCTTTATGTTCTAAATAATTTATTTTTTATATTTTTCTTTTTTATCTTTTCCCTCATTCTTTTCTTTTTATTTTATTTCTTCTTTTTTTTTCCTTTCATTTTTTTAAATCTTTTCATATTTATTATTAAATTTATTTATCATCGATTTTAATTAATTTAAATTAAAAATATTATTGAAGTTGATGTTGAGAGTCCTCCTCAGTGAATACTATTAATCGGTGTCCTTTTTGTGTTTTTTCTTTCTTTTCTTTCTCTAGGTAGGGTCCCAATTGATTTGTATTTATATTTGAGAGTGTCTGTCCACTTGTCCAAACACTTAAAATAGTGGGCAACTCTTATACGGCATTGGGCGAATCTAATATAATAATATTCTTTTCCAAATGGTTACAAAATAAGTGAAAACCGGAGAATTTGTATTTGGAGGTGCATGTTCAAGAATTTATCTTATTTCAAAAACTTATAATTGAATTATTTAAGAAAGTCTAATTGAAATATTTTACTACTAATCAGTGCATGTTTGAAAATGTGTTGATGAGATTAAAAGTAATTTTATCAACACATTAAAATTCTTACTTTTACGTTTATTTTGTGTTGAACCGATAGATTTACTTCAAAACACACGTCACAAAAGCAATGGAAAAACAAACATATTCCAATAAATAATCAAATACTTTAGTTAAAATATAATATCAGAATATAGCATCTTTATATAAACATCTAATGAGATTGATATTTTATCACGTCATTCTATTTATTCTTATAAAAGTAATAATAAAAAATTATTGAATACTAGCTTGCATAAAAATATTTCATACGTAAATTATATATAAAAATTTATATAAATTAAACTTATAATTAAACAATCCAAGGTGTGAGATGGTGCTTTTAGTTAGAGGTGCTAATCGATTCAAATCAACACAAATTATAATAATTGAATAAAAAATATGATAATTGAACAAACTAAAAAAAAACTAAATTTTAATTGGATTTTATTGAATTATGGATTCTTTCTTGAAAACCAATCTAATCTAAACTAGGAGTGATCATTGGTTGAATTGGTTTGAATCAATGTTAGCAGATTTGATTGTATTAGATTTTTCATTTTTTTTAACAACTTGAATCAAACTAACTTGAATGATGTTATGAGATTTATAATTTTGAAATTCGAATCAAAACGTTAATTTGAGTTAACTTGAGTTTTTCTCTTTGGTTTGGTTCAGTTGATCGGGTCAATCTAGACCTTTGTCCACCTGTAATCTAAGTTGAATCAGAAAATTCTATATAAAAAATTAATCCAAATTTAAATTGAATATTGGATCTTACGTTAAAAAGAATTTAATTCACTGGATACACCAAGTTTAATTTGGTGCTCTAGCTCCCCGTTATAACGACTGTCTCTACACACTGAGCAAGCAGATGAGATAAAAAGAAAGGGTTAAAAAGAAGGAAGAAAGAAAGTTAAAAGGAAAAGTATATAAAAGTGATGATGATTAAGATTGATGTGATGGAACGAGGACAAAGAAGTATGTGATGTCCTTCACAATTTGGAGGCCCATGGCATGGCCAAGAAGAGGTTGAGTGCAAACTTTTCCCATCCTTTATCATACAATGTTCATAGTAGTACTTGCTCCATGTGGTCACGCGCGCATGGTTTTGCGAGTTTAGTACAAACACACGCCCCTAGTTGCACGTTTGGCTTGGACAATCACCAAAGCCTCGTCCCTACTACACAAAGATTATTGCTAATAATTGAATTTCGATATATTACAATTTACAACAACAACAACATAAATTACCTTATTCCACCAGTTGAGATTAACTACATAAATTAAATTACATGACGTCATTCTATTCCGTTAAAAAATTTCGAGTAATGACCAAGTCTTAGCACAAAACCATTGAGTGATCAATGTATAATATTGGTGATTTTTATCATAGGCTATAGACAGGATAGATCTAGGAATGCATCAAATGGGTGACGGAAATTTTGTTTACACAATTATTTGAGGTGCTGTTTGGAGTTTTTAATTTTGAGTTTCAAAATTTTAAAAAATAATAATCATTTTTTAGTTTTAGTTTCAATTTTTAAAAAAAAATAATTAATTTCAAATAAACTCATTTTGAAAGTTTCATATCATACTAAAATTAATTTGAGAGTAATTTTGTGTGGTGTTGACGACAATGATGATATTGATGATGTCAGCAATAACAACGATGGTATAGATGATAATAATGGTGGTGGTAGTGACATTGATGGTGGAGTTGACATTGATGATAGTGGTAATGACGACATAGTGGTGATAACAATGTCGATGATGTTAGTGGTAATGGTGGTGGAAGTGACAGTGGTGGTAGTAGCAAATGGTGGTAGTGGTGGTGGTATTGGTAGTGGCACCAAGTGGTGGCGATATGGTGGAATACGGGTGACAATGACAGTGATGATGGTGATACTAATGATGGTGGTGGTGGTGGTAGCAATGCTAGTGATCGTGGTGGTAGCCAATTATGGTGGTGACAATGACGGAGGTGATATTGGTGGTGGTGGCGGCGGTGACGATAGTAAAACTTATCATTGTGAATTGTAGGAAATATGTATTTTTTAAAATTAAAAATCAAATTCACAAAATCTTTTTTCTTGATTTTGCAAATGACTGTAAAAGTGTTTCGAAAATAATTTAAAAACCATTTCAATCCCAATTTTGTCAAATAGATTTTCTTTTGAAAATTGTATTTAAAAACCAAAAATAAAAAACTGGCAATCACCCCAATTGGACCTTAAATATCTAACTTCTAATAAATAAATATCTAATAAATAAAAAGTTTTAAAAAATATTTATTATTAATTTTAAGAAAAAAATATGTTTTTAGTCTTTATACTTTTGTGAAATCTTATTTTAGTCATTACAGTTTCATATTATCCAATTTAGTCCTTGTATTTTAAAAAAAAAAATTTTTTGGTCTCTTAGAATTCTCACAAACTGTTTAAATTTTGTATGGCGTGGCAAACATATAGTGTTTTTTATATAAAAAAATTATTTAAATGATTTTAAACATTGTTTTTTTATAAATAAAGGTATTAATATGTCTTTCTAAAATACATCAAACCATAACTTTCAAGGATTTCATTATTGTCTTCATTTCCCTTGTCATTCTTCAACAGTTGTTGCATACTTATTCTTGCATCTTCTTCTGATTTTATTTGCTTCTTGAATGTTGCTTCCATGAATTTGTTGCTTCCATGAATTTGAACGATAAATATACAATATAGTCTATTTATCATATAGAAAATGAAGTCAACATAATTTGTGAATAAGGACTAAAAGAAAGTTATTTTTGTAAAATACATGGACTGAATTGAATGATATGAAACTAGAGAAACTAAAAGTAAAATTTCATGAAAGTATAGATATTAAAAATATATTTTTTTTCCTAATTTTAAAAACTAGAGATAAAATCTCCCACTAGGAAAAAAAATTAACTCAATACTCTGTTTTTCTTATCCATTTTTTCTATCAATTTTTTCCCTCATGATTACTAGTTTGGAAGTTTAAGATTTGTAATTCAACCAAATATGTGTTTGTTATAATCGATCATGAATATTTTTAATGGTTATTTAATTTATATTATATTTTTCTTTGTAAGCTATGGTTTTTATTAATGTAATAATGATATTCATTTTTTAGTGGAAAATAATGATATACAAGAGTTAAATATGAGCCGATGTTGTATTATAAGATGGTTTCTGCAGCAGAATACAAGATTTGAACGTTTTATTAGAAAGGAAAAAAAAAAAGAATTTATGAGCCAAAAGCAATGTAGAAGCCTTCCAATCCGGTACTTCAAACAAATCACTTATGTCTAGACATGTGTACTTAGTTATTGGATTTTGGATACTTCTTTTTTTTTTTTTAAAAAAAATCTAGTTATTGGATAAGTTTAAATTTTTCATAACCTCTCGAACTACTGATTTTAAATACTTAACAAGAATATAATCATAATTCATAGCTTTTGCAAGATTTTAAATTGTTTTTTTCTTCAAAATTAATTATAGACATAATATTTTAGAGGTCTCTCAATTATATTGCGATTATACTTAATAACTATAATAGTATTTATCTGCAATTTCTACAATTTAAAAATTCTGAAATTCTCCAAAATTATAGCTACAATTACAATTTAAAACTTTGGAGTGGCCAAAGTGTAAAACATCATTAATTCTTAAAAAAATAACTAAGAATATTTCCTATTGAAAGAGAAAATAATAGGGGTGATCGTGAATAATTTAAATGAGATCTTACTAGGAGTTGATATAATTGTTGTGATTTTGAAAAGTTTACATGAAATCTTAGATTCAAATCTCATTGACACACTAAGAAAATTTATCTTAATTGGTTGAACATGTTGTATTAAGTGTTATTTATGTTATGAAATTTTTGTAAGTTTGAAAACTTGTTTCATTTCGATTGATATTCATTGGGAAAGGAATGAGTATAGTGAAGGAAATATAAAGGTTAAGTATTCTCATAAACAAATGTTATTTCGATAAAACATCTTTTGATGATTATCATATGCACTTGAAGGGTGTTATTTCGATGAACATGAGTTCCATGACATTATTACACATGTGAAAAAAGAAGTGTTGAGAATGAAGGATACATTTGAATTCAAAATGGAGGTTATAGCGATTTGACAAAAAATATCACATGAAGACAATCAAAGTTGTTAGATACAAGTAGTTAGGAATTTATTTGTACACATGTCGAAATCATGTATTTCGACCACTATTAGGAGAAGTCTATAAATAAAGACTTTTGACAACCATTTTCGTTAGATTGATTCACTACCAATCAAATCCTCAAATACAAATCATGCCGCTCACTCGAAAATGACTCTTGATTCGAAAGTTGCAATTTATGTATTCATCTCACTTTTAATAAAATTTTCTTTCATTTATTTTTAAGCATTTCTTTGATTCTTTATCTCTTTCCAATCTCCATTTCTTCTCTGAAGTATACTTTTGTCAAATCTCTTTTGCTTATTATTATTATTGAATTTATTGTTGACATTGTCATATATCATATAATTAGAATTGTTATCAAAATCCTTATTAGAATTAATAGAAAAATATTATTATTATCGAAAACATGTTTATCAAAATTGTTTTTATACGAATTGTTGGAGAAATTGTTTATATGAAACCTTTTAAAATGGATATCACTATTTTTATTAATTCATAGGCAAAGAAATTGTTTATATGAAACCTTTTAAAATGGATATCACTATTTTTATTAATTCATAGGCAATTCTCTTAAGTTGAAAACTATAACCGTTTGTTTGACCAAAACGAACTTACAATCGAATATGGATTCTATTTCTCACACTTAAAACATTTATTTGTTAATAGAATTACTAGTTAAAATTACTACCTAATTGATATAAAACTTTATTTAAAAACTATTTACAATTTTTATGATTAACAAATTATCATGCTTCTTGAGACTAAGTTGCCAATACTTTCGATTTTAAGAACAAGTCTTAGGAAGCATTGCATGTTATTAAGAAGTGGTAGGATGACAACCTTAGGAAATAGTAAGAGAAACCTCCATAATAACAATAACAATAATAATACTACTACACAAATTTCTAACAATAACAACAATCATGAACAAAATCAACTAATTCTATCTACTGGGATCAACAATGAAGTTATCCTGGCTATAAGTTAGCCAAAAAATGATGTTATTGGTAGAATGGGCGAAGAAGTGATGCATCCATAGGTTCAAACATCTATTGTACAAACCAATTCGCATCAAAGCAATATAATAACAACTACTTATATGCCATCATTTTCGACTACAAGATCATGGGGTATGCCACCTTTGTCTAATGATATGAACATTTCACAATTGAATATGCCCATGCCTCAAAGTCATCATGTTATTCCACCTATTATGATTAGTAGGAGAAAAAAATAGGCATTTATAACTTGGACAACTAAGAAATATGCGTGTTCTTACTGAAGATAAGATAACAAGTGATAGTAGTATGATTTCAACTGGAGTTTCTAATGAAACTTTGACAGTTTTTAGACAACAAATTGATCATAATAATCATGAAATGATCAATACTTTAACCAACCATATGACAACGATTTTGAATCCTATGTTGAGAACTACCAATGAAAGTTATCAACAAATGTTTGGGATTTTGATTCAAATTGGAGATGTTTTGGCCATTCCTAGAAATCAACCTGTCAATAGACCTATAATTCATGAAATTCCAATAAATGAACAACCATTCCAGAATAATTGAAATGATCTAGGAAATCCTCAAGTAGGGTTGTCAAATGAATGAGAACAACTAGTTGTTCAAAATCTTTTATTGGTCAATAGAAATCAAAATGTTTATGAAATTTTGCTCATTGTTCAATGAAATCAATTACTTAGGGTGCAAAATATGCAAAATATTGGATTAGGCCATGATGTGGTTCAAAACCCAAATGTTGATCAAATGCTAGAACAAGCCTTGAATAGACATGGTTTCAAAATAGGATATGTACATCAGCCTTATTTTGTTTATGCTTTTCCTGATTATGTGTTACAATCTGAATTACCAAGGGGTTATAAAATCCCAAAATTCTCAAAATTTGTAGGACAGTTAGGAGAATCTACTATAGAATATGTGGCTCGATACCAAATTGAATGTGGTCATCTGGCCATAATGAATTTCTTAAAATGAATTATTTTCCTAGTTCTTTGACAAAAGGTGTCTTCACTTGGTTCACTACTTTACCACCAAATTTGATTTATTCTAGGCTTCAACTCGAAAGAGTGTTTCATGAAAATTTCTTTAGAGGAGGACTCAAGTCAGTCTGATTGATTTGGCTACTATGAAAAGATTTAATAGTGAATCAATTGAGGATTATGTGAATAGGTTTCAAAAAATGAATTCAAGATGTTATACTAAATCCCCGAACATGAGTTGGTTAGAGTGGCTGCTGCTAGCTTGAAGTTTTCGATTTGTAAGAAGTTAGTGAATAAAAAATTTAGGGACAAAAAGTAAGGATGATCGAACAAATAAAATATGAGAAAGAAAGGAACAAGAAACTTGACAAAAATAGGAAGAGAAAAGTTGCATATGTAGAAGCATATAATAATCATGATAATTTTGTAAATTTCCAAGATATGGATTTTGATACTAACGAAAATGATATATATTTAGTAGAATTACAACTAGGGCCTCCTTACATGCGTTAATTGTTAAAACCAGAGGAATAACAGAAGTTTGATAATTCAAAATATAGTTTTGGCATCACTAAGGCTTATTAGATTTTTGATGTATTGTTGAAAGATAAACAAATTGCACTTAGTGATGATTGCTAAGGTTGATCAAGAGGATCACTGAAGGTCCACCCATTGGTTTAAAAACTATTGAACCAACAAAATCAGGTAAAAAGAACGAAGTGATTATTGACATCTTTGAGTCAGGGTTTGAAGATTCCATTGAAGCAATTTGTTAAATTGTTTCAATTCTACCTGCTGAGTTCGCTAAAGAATATCAAGCTCGTCATGTGATAAGGGATTATTAGGCAAGGGAAGAGTGTTTGAAGACCCTTCTTTAAGTACAAAGGTTGTATGGGTGACTCAATTGTCTTGTTTCACCTTTCATCATAATGTTATTGTTTCCGATCCACCAACAAATGAGATGAAATTTCATATGAAGCCTCTCAATTTGACTTCCATGGTAGAGGACCAAATTATCAACACAATATTGGTAGATGATTGAGCAATTATAAATATTCTGCCAAAATCTATGTTGAAAAGATTTGGTAAGACTACTTATGAGCTTATTGCTCATAATATTGTTGTGTATGATTTATGTGGAAAAGCATCTGGTTCAGATGCGCTTATCTATTTATATGTATTTGTGATAAGTTGAAGGATGCCAATTTTGTTTGTCATGGTATCCTCTCAAGCAAGCTTTAATATGTTGCTAGTAGAATAAATCCATGGAATGGATGTTGTGCCTTTGACAGTGCATCAAAAAATCTTTTTTTTTTGAATAAGATGACAAGTTGAAGGTGGTTAAGGAAGATCAAACTTCTTATGGGGTCTATGCCTCTTTTGCTAATGAGAGTGACCATATTTTGGTAGCCAATGCTCTTTTTGAGATTGAAGACTCATACTATATGAATAAGAAAATTGGAGAAGATGTAAACAAATTTTTTCTGTTGGAACCCCAAGAGGGGATTTCTATTGATTAATAAATGATGTAAGTCTAACCTCATAAGACATTGATTTCTCCAATCTACCTTGCAATGAAACTCATTTTTCAAGAACTCAAACTCTTACTCTTGAATTTGGAGCAAAAGTGGCATGAATGAGCTCCAACGAATTAAACAATAGAAGATGGATTAAGACAAGGAATGAAGATGGATGACGCCATGGAGAAGCTCTCCAATGAGTCTAGGAAGAATTTCCACAATAGCCATGAGAAGCCATTGATAAGATCCAAGAAGTTCTTGTACAACAAATAGAGAGAAACTCTCACAAGAAAATTCAACTTTCTTATTGATTTAACCAAAAGTTCCTTATATTTTGTTTTTGTTGGCTTTATATAGCCAAGGTCCTAAAGCTTGTCTTGTAAGCTACCTAAGCTAAATGCAAGTGGAATGAAATGGAAAGTGAAATGAAGGTTGAGGTGCAAGCTAAGGAAGCTTGAGGTGCAAGCTAAAGAAGCTTGAGCAAGCTAAGGAAGCTTAAGGTGCAAGTTAAAGAAGCTTGAGGTGCATGCTAATGAAGCTTGAGGTGAAAGCTATTCACTTGATGACTCATGGCTGAGTTAGTCATTTGCAAATTACATTTTGCAAGCTTACATAGGTGCTAAAAAATTACTTACAAGTGCACCTACACTTATTAAACAAGTGTCACTAAAGGCCTATTTATTGCCACTAAAAGGTGCTGGAATTAAATTCAACTTGAGAGTACGAAATCCAGCCCTTGTTCTTCTTGAGTTGGTGTGCTTCTTCATACTTGTCTAAAAGGTGCAAGTTAACTTTGATGTGTTCTTGAAGGGCTTGAGTTCTAGCTCTTGTCATGGGTCCCCTAAAGCTAACCAAATGAAACTCTTCAAGTTCTCCTCCTTGGCCTAGAGCTTGTGATGGACCTCCATCAATAAGGCCATCGAAAAATTGGCCATCATCAAAGAGATATGAGCTCTAAGCATATTTGAGCTTTATGGCTCGAATTTCATCCTATATGCCTGATAGTTTGAAAGAAACAAATTCTGTGGACATAATGAGACCGAAACGGTTATTGTGGTCGTCAATAAAGAAAAGGATGACTATTAAGGCCATTAAAGAAAAGTTAAATGATGAGAAGAGTATCACAAGGCTAAAATCGAAAAATAATAAAAGATGGTAGAAAAAATAATTTCGAGCAAAATGGTGAAAGATTATAATTAGATTGTATATATGATAATTCATCTTTAGGTTTTGAAAAACCATTGTCCCCTAATCTCAAGAATGTGGAGCCACAAGATCCATTGAAATAAATTAATTTAGGGACTGAAGAAAATTAAAAGCCTATTATTTATGTTAGTAAATTGTTAGAATCAGGGCTTTGAGGAAAAAATGTTTCTTTGCTACAGGAGTTCAAGCATTGCTTTGCATGGGATTATGAAGAAATGCCTGGACTTAGCAGAGATCTTGTGGAGCACAAATTACCTATTCAATAAGGAAGAAAACCTGTTAAGCAAGCACCAAAGAGATTTGCTTCTAATGTCATGGAAGCTATCAAAGCAGAAATCGAGAGATTTCTAAATGCTAAATTCATTTGAACAACCAGGTATTTGAATGGATTTCTAACATAGTTCCATTAATTAAAAAGAATGAAAAAATGCAGCTTTGTATAGACTTTAGAGATCTAAATTTAGTAAATCCTAAAGATGAATATCCTATGTCAGTTGTTGATATGTTAGTACACTTAGCAATAGGAAAATGAAATCTTAAGTTTATTAGATGGATATTTAGGGTATAATCAAATATATATTGTTGAACAAGGCATATAGAAAACTAGTTTTTGATGTCTAGGGGCATTAGAAACTTATGAATGGACAGTCATGAAATTTGACTTGAAAAATGCTGGTGTGACTTATCAAAGGGCTATGAATTTAATTTTTCATGATTTGATTGAAAAATTTATTCAAGTATATATTGATGATGTAGTTGTAAAATCCAAATCGAAAAGCAATCACCTTGAGCATTTAAGATTGTCATTTGAAAGAATCAGAAAACATGAATTGAAAATGGATCATTTGAAATGTGCTTTTGGTGCTTTTGCAAGTAAAGCTAGGCAGAAGTGGAAAAGCAAATAGATAGGGTAGATCCTATTCTAGATGGATTAGATTCTTGGGTTTTGTAATCCATCAAAAGGGAATTGGAATAGATAAAAATAAGGCAAAATCCATTTTGGAGACTTCCCCTCCAAAGAATAAAAAGCAACTTCAATCATTAATGGGTAAGGTGAATTTTCTAAAAGGTTCATTTGTAATTTGTTAGGGAAAACTAAGGTGTTTTCTCTGTTACTTAGACTAAAGCATGAAGTTGATTTTCAATGGGAACAAAAGCACCAAGATTCTTTCAATGTATCAAGAGATTCCTTGCAAATCCACCAGTGTCAGTGCCTCTTATGGAAGGAAGGGATCTTAAGTTGTACATTTCAACATCAAATTTGATGATTGCAAGCATGCTGATGCAAGAAGATGAAAATGACATAGAATGTGCTATTTATCATCTTAGTCAAATTTTGAATGATACTGAAACTAGATATAATCCTATTGAAAAATTATGTTTTTGTTTGTATTACTCCTATACTAAACTTTAAGTATTATATAATAGTTTTTAATGTTCAAGTTTTATCTCACAATCATGTTATCTAAGTCTATATTACATAATAGAGTAGGTAAATGGGCTCTTGCATTAATTGGATTTTCTTTAAATTTTGTACCACTAAAAGCTATGAAGGAACAAATTGTAGCATATTTTTTGGTTGATCAAACCCATGTAGAAATTTTAGAATGTTATGTAGGAATAAAGCCTTAGATGTTATATTTTGATTGTTCTAAACATGTAGATGGTTCTGGAATAGGTATTGTAATAATGTCTCTGAATAACATACCTTTGAGAATTTTATTTGAAATTAGATTTGCATGTTCAAATAGTCAAATAGAGTATGAAGCATAAATAGTCATTTTATAAACTCTAATAGACTTAGGTGCAAAACATGTTTTAATAAGTGGAGATTCAGAGTTAGTGATTAATAAATTAAATTGAAAATATAAATGTATCAAAAGTAATTGACTACAATATCTATTTTTCTCCTTGTGATATTCTATTTTTCTGTAATTTCTTTTTGATTGAAGTGTTCAGGTATGAAAATGAAGTTACCAAGATATGATAAAGTAAGGGCACAACTTGAATATTCAGATTATTTAAGCATCTTTTGAATTTGTAGTTGCTAACGGCGAATTGTTTGCTGATGCAATCTGCATTCCATCGGAGAGGTGATCGTGTTGATCCTTCAACATGGACAGAAGTTGAAGGGCCCTTGACAGTAAGAGAATATTTAGTTTAACTCTTAAGCTGTTTCTTATGGATCACTTTCTCTCGGTAAAACATTATCCAACATAGACAAAATAAAAAATGCAGTAGCTTAATGAAATAAATAAGTTTTTTACCACCAAAATTTACCCTCCTGCCCATTTAGAGAAAAAGGAATTTCAATATTAACCTTTTATAGTTCTGATGAAGATAATATTGTATTCACCTTTGAAAAACTAGATTTGCTTCCAGAACTCAAATTTTAATTCGAAAGGTGGAAACATGGTATTATTCATGCTATGTTCATCTCATGTCAATATCCTTTCAAATGTGTTGATCCCTTCCATTATACCACATGCATGGATGTTCTAGGTTGTGTTTTTCGAAGGTTAGATGCTTTGTTTCAAGCCTATTAGGGAAAGTGAGAAGAATAACGAAAGAGAGAAAACAAGAGAAAATAGGGATATTATTTCAGAGTGTAAAAGTTAGTTAGAGTTAGTTACAAAGGAGATATTTATAGACCTCTAAACTAACTATAACAGAAATAATAGTTGTACAAAGAGGGGTACAGTTAGCAAAAGCTAACTGCTTGACACAGAGTGGTATTGTTAGCAAAAGCTAACAGCCCTTACAATAACAACTTTACACAGAGAGGTGTTGTTAGCAAAAGCTAATAGCCCTTACAATCATATTACAAAACTGTTTGCACAATTATATAATTACATACTTTAATATCCCCCCTTAAGCTCAAGGGGAAGAGTTTTCATAGGAAACACTCTTCACATTGAGTTTTCCCCTGAGAACTTCAAATCTTGCAGCAGAAGAAAGAGGTTTGGTGAGCACATCAGCCCACTGATCTAGAGTTGGGATATGCACAACAAAAAAGTTGCTTGGTCAAAATCTTTTCTCTAACAAAGAAGACATCAATCTCTATATATTTGGTACGACTATGGAACACAGGGTTGTGAGCAATGAAAACAACACTCTGATTATCACATAACATAACAAGAGTAGTGAATCAGACTTACAATTTTGTTAGAAGAGCATGAATCCATGTTAATTCTGTAGAAGTTTAAGCTAAACTGCGATACTCAACTTTAGTACTTGACCTGGCTGTGACCTTTTGCTTGCGAGACCACCAAGAGATTAAGTTTGGGCCAAGAAAGATAGCATCCCTTGAGGTGGAATGCCTGTCATCCACATCAGTCACCCAATCTACATCATAGAATGCACGAAGGACCTTTGGTTATGTAACAAAAGCAGCTTGAAACAATAACCCACGAAATAAAGTACCCTTAAGGTATCTTAAAATTATTTTAACCACTGCCCAATGAGAGTCTAGAGGTGCAGCCATAAACTGACAGACTTTGTTGACAACAAAGCTGATTTCAGGTCTTTTGAGAGTAGCATACTGCAAGGCACCAACCACTGATCTGAACGGAGTTGGATCATGAAAGACATCAGCACCATGTCTAGATAGTTTGCAATTAGAGACCATTGGGGAAGAGATAGAGTGAGCTTCAACCATGTGAGTTTTGTGCAATAAATCACGAATATACTTGCTTTGAGTCATGAGTATAGAATTATTAGGCAGATACTTGATCTATAACCCTAAGAAATAATCCAAATGACCAAGTTGTTTAAGAGAAAATGCACTATGTAGTTTAGTTGTGAGCTTCTGAATAAGAGAACTAGAACTCCCGGTAATGATGATATCATCCACATAGACTAAAATATAAACAACATGTACCTGATGATTGTAGATGAAACAAAGAAGGATGTAGATGAATAAGCCAATTTGCATTTTCTAGGGCCTGTTTCATAGATTTTTGGTTCAGATTGAACAAGAAACAAAGAAGGATGTAGTCTAGGATTGTGAATTCTAGACTTGGACCTTGTTAGCATAGGATGAGTGTTGGCAAGAATAGAGTTAGGTGCTGGAACAAACCCAAAAGGAGATTCAGTAACAATACTAGCTTTTGAAGATTGAGGAAGAGCAGGGATAGACTCAAAAGTAGTGAAGGGTGAGACATAGGGAAAAAAATAGTAGAAGAGTAAATAGGAAGAGGAGAAAAACCAGGTCGAACAAGAGGGGCAAAACAGGAATGAGTTGGAGACAATTGAGATTGTAAAGGTGTAGGCATCACAAATAGTGGAGACATATTAGGATTAAGACTAAAATAAGACTCAAGATTTTTAACAAAATTGGAAGGGGAAGGAAATAACTCAGAATAAGGAAACCTCAACTCATTAAACAGGACATCTTTGGAGATATAAATTCTTCCAGTTGAAGACAAACATTTGTAGCCTTTGTGAAAGGTAGAATACCCAAAAATGGACACTCTTGAGATCGAAAATTAAGTTTGTATGCATGATAAGGTTTCGGTAATGGAAAACAGGCACAACCAAAGGTTTTAAGGAATTTTAAATTAGGATCCTTATTGAAAAGGGTAGTAAAAGGAATAGCAAAGTTAAGGGAAACAGTAGTGAGTCTATTAATTAAATAGACAACAATAGTAAAGGCATAGTCCCAAAACTGTAAGGGTAAAGATGAATGATGCCACTATGTAAGTCCCAAATCAACAATATGTATGTGTTTTCTTTCAACCACATCATTTTGATGATGAGTGTGAGGATAAATTAATAAGTGAGAGATGCCATAGGAGGATAGAAAAGCAGAGAAAGGTTTGTATTGACCACCTCAATCAAATTGAACACTTTTGATTTTAGTATTAAGTTGCAGTTCAATTAACGATTTAAAAGCTTGAAAAACAGAAATACTTCCAGCTTTAGATTAGATAGGGAATATCCAAGTGTACTTGGAGAAGGCATCAATAAAGGATACATAGTATTTAAACCCAGCATAGTAAGTTAAATGAGAGGGTCCCCACAAATCTAAGAAAATAAGCTCCAAAGGTGAATAAACAGAAGTGAAACTATGAGATGGTAATCTGTGAGATTTTCCCACACAACAAGCGGACAAAAGTCTGAAAAATCTTTATTAGATTGGGAAATATTACAACTGTTGAAGACTAGCTTCATTACATGACCATTAGGATGACCTAACCTAGCATGCATATCTTTAGGAAGTTATATATAGGTTTCTAGACTTTGTAAAAACAATTTTTGTTCACTTTTATCTTTTTATGAATTTGAGAGAACCTTTAGGACTTTTGAGAGTTGTGAAGTGTGGACAACACCGTGAAGACATATCGTGATCATCATTCTTTCCTTGTTGGTATGTCTATGTCTATTTTGTATAGGATTGCTAGTTTTTCTTTGATCATGAGCGGCTAGTCCCCCTAGTCTGAGGGTTATGATCTAACTATCCAATTATACCATTCTCTTTATTCTTACTGGAATTCCTCATTATTTTATGTTATTTAATTATATTTCTTATCTTTATTGTTTATTTGGAACAAACCATTCTAATACTTAATCGATTGTATAGTAGTGATCATCTGCATGTAATTGGTAGATCTAGGTAGAAAATGTTTTACACCAAATTGCATGATCAAATTGTTTGGATAATCTTCGATAGATTAGTTAATCTTTAATTGATCATCCTTAAAATTAATTATATCCTTTGACTTAAATTGATAGATCCATGATTATTGGGGTATTGATTTAAGGCAAAGAATAGCCTATGACCTTGATCATAGGCTTTGATTGATTTTTGGAATCGGTAATTAACTAGGGATGGAATTTCATTGGGACTGGGATTGGGAGAAATTGGTACTAGTGAATCATAACCCTCGGTCACTCTTATCATCACTCAAATCTCTCTTTGCATTAGTTTATTTGTTTTCTTCTAAAAACCAAAACCAAAAAAAATATTTAAATCCTCTTTTTAATCACCTCAATTGTTAGTTTAATAAACTTGACTAATTGAGAATATAAATGACCATTTGGGTTCAATATCTGGAATTTTGAGTCCACTGTTACTATTGCATAAGATACACTTGTCCTTCTGCGAGCCTTACATATTTTACGCATCATAGCTCTAAGAAACAATTCATAGTAATGCATGCTAATGTTCGTTCCTGAAGAAAACTCCAATTACCCAACTACACACACTATTTATTTATTTAAATATTTTTTTAACAAGTCAATGACTGAAAACACAAAATTATAAACTCAATAAATTTTCACAGTGATAGAACCAAAATAATGCAAGAGATCACGTATATCATATAGAGCTCAAAGTCAAGGGGAGTAATACCCCTCCCTATACTTAATAAATGTAGTGACCTCAATGCATCAAAACAAAATAAGAACAAAATAAAAGATTGAAATAAAAGGAATAAAATAGTTTACTGAAGTAACAATGGAACAAAAATGTTGAAACTGAAAAAATTAAAAGAACTAACCACGACTGTAGTAGAGTCACTATGGCTGTCATCAATTGACCTATATGAAATGGATGGGCCATGGTCGGTTGACCACAATCATACTCAATACTAACACTACCTTCTTAGGCCATTGTCAAATGATCAGGGCCGTACTTGATGCCTGACATTGAATGCCTGGGCTATTGTCAAATGGCCATGATTGTTTTACTGACAGATAGTTTGACTTAATAATTTAAAAGAAATAATGCGACAATGTGTAACTAAATGGATACAAATCACAGGCTACCTCTCAAATAACACTTGTTTAACATCACGAACTTGACATGTTATGGTTAAGTTGCTCAAAGGTTGGAGAGGTGCACAATGTTTTGCACCTATTGGAATCCCTCATACCACTTAGACATGTAATCCACAAAAACTAATAAGTATTCATTACCAAAGGATTTGGGGAATGGATCAATGAAGTCTATCCCCCCTACATCAAACATCTCAATAACAAGCATGTTATTTTGGGACATTTCCATCTTCTTGATAATGCCCTGGTATGTGGACATCTGTCACAAATAGCTACAATTGCATAAGCATCTCGTGGATTGTATGCCAAAAGAACCTATACTGGAGTACCTTATGAGCAGTCCTAGAAGGACCTAAATGACCTCTAGCCTAAAAACAAATGATAGTGAGTAAGGATAGAATGTATAAGTCACACATTGTCTTACCAGATTCTCTCCACATACCTTGAAGAGGTACAAATCATGCCAAAAATATTTCCTGGCCTTGGACATAAGCTTCTTCTTGGCTTGATAATTGATGTCAGTTAAGAACACCTTACATGCTAGATGATTCACAATGTCAACATACCTAGGTGTCTCTGAAACTCCAGCTACAATAAGGAGTCTTTCATCAAGAAAAGTCTCATTTATTCTTCTATCATCTGATGGCTGCATGACTAAGGGGTATAATCTGACAAATGGCCAACTACCAAATTCGCAAACCCTTTCTTATCTCTAATTTCCAGGTCAAACTCTTGCAATAAGAGGATCCATCTGATTAACCAGGGCTTAACATCCTCTCCTTTGACGACCTCCACGATGTCCAAAGAATAAAGTCCTCAGTTACAGTCACCACCACCCTATTTATATCTTCCTAGGATAATTACTCAAATTAGGTGCACTATGACCGTACTGAAATCCACCATGACCGTGATCGAAAACTGTGACACTGAAGATTTGGGATGTCGTGGAATGACTATGACCATCATGATGTGGATCATGATTGTGGTGAATTCACCACGATCATCGACGGAAAGCTAGTGCTGTTTAGAAGGGGAGTCATCATATTGCCATGGTCGTATTGCTTACCACGGTCGTGCTGAATATACCATGGCCTTGGCCAAGTGACAGAGTCTTCAAATATCCAAATAAAAATTTAAATTTCAACTTTTTTTACTCAATTGAGCGACTATACTTTTGCAAGACAAGACTAGTATTCAAACGTGAGTTTTATCAAGAAAATGAATGAAAGTGACACAAAATATCACTTCAAAAGTGGTTTATCCTAATAATAAATATGCACCACAATTTTATGAGTTTAAAAATAATAAGAAAAATTAAATAACATCTTATATAATCTTTTTTATCAGTGGGAATAAAAAAGACCATGTCAAAGAAACTAGCTACCCCTAGGATACATGATTCCTAAGGAATCAACTACAAGAGTATAACTGAGATCGGGAGGTCAAAGACTCCAGAGTCTGATTTGCATACCACGGACTGAAATTAAAGCCACTAGACTTAGCAATTGAGAGACGTTGGTGAATTGCAATAAGCTCTGCATTGATATTAGACATATATATATATATATATATATATATATATATATATATATATATATATAAAACCACAACAACCTGAGAAACCTTGTATCCATTTACCATAATGATTACGAATGACCCCGCCAAAGCTTGAAATCCCCGGGTCCCCAAAATAGCCATCATGAGTATTAATTTTAACAGTAGAAGGTTCAGGAAGAAACATGTGCACTAGCCTTTGATGATGAGGGGAAACTATCTTGCCAAATAAGAGTATACTTTCGTGAAAGCTTCTGAATCTGAGAGATGATGAACCAATGATACCACATAGTGTCGCGGAAGATCTCCATGACATCGTATTATATAACATTGTATTATGTTAGCATCGTATAATATGATTAATTAATTCTTTTTATTAGTTATAATGACTGCTTTAGCGAATGAGCATAAAATATTATGTTTATTTACTAAAACAGTCATTGTAAAGAATTTATTCACTAATCTAATGATTACAAATCGTAATATATAATATTAAAAGAAAAATAAATTTTGTAAACAAATAAATACCCACATAAATTATGTTACATGATAGGTATTATCCAATGATCTTGTCTTGAGTAATCTGTATGGACGTATAAGTATAAATTTGTTTTCATTTCTAATTAAAATGTTTAAATTTTTTGGCATATTTCGTCCTAAATTAATTGATTTAGACTTTTTTTTAGGGTAACTGATTTGGATTTTCAAATATACTATGTTGAAATTAACATAATTTGAGAGCATTAATTCCTAATCTAATCCAAAATTCATTCCATCGTTACATTTGTCATCCCTAATTAAGTCTTAGCTGGCCCATGACAGCCCCAAATCGAAGTGATTAAAATTAACTTGTATACTCAACTCTAAATACGTATAAATGAATGATAATGAAACAAGTTCTATATATACGTCAAACAGCTGCAGTTAAAAAATGGCAAACAGCTTAAAAACTTCAAAATTTCTTAAAGTGAAAAAAAAAAAAACCTAACCAAGCATGTTCATTTAATATACGTATCTGAAGATTCGTAAACCCCCGCCCCCCTAGCTCCTATCACCCTTTTAAAAATCCACCTAAAACAAAAGGCCAAGAAAATTCCATCTATTATTTTAAAATCTCCTTAAAAAGTTATGAAAATGGTTTAGTTATTTTCATAAAACAGAAATATTTTTAACAATAATTATTCATATATTATAAAAGATAGTTAAATATATAACAACTTATAACACTCCTTTTCCTTAAGCTCTTTTTTAGTTGAATATGAGATATTCCTCATATGAGCAGAGCTAATGATTAATTAATTTTTGTGCTGATAAGTTTGTCTCTTTTGTTGCACAGAATCTTGATTTTTATTTGTGGAATTCATAGTCAGTTTTGCTTTCTAATGAACTCCTTAGATATAGACAGGATACTCCTCTTGTATAAGATTAATTTACATAACTTTTGCCTTGGGTTGGGTTTGGTTTGTCCCCAAGTATGTTGTTCTATTTTCTTATATCAATATGATTTATACAGTTTCGATCTTTTAGTGGGTGGGTGCCAACCACCTGGCTAGAATTTCTCTCTCTCTCTCGGTCTTTTTAATGCACTCTTAATTTTTTTAAAAAAAACCAATGACTAATCTTTTTTTGAACAGAAGCAATTGCATATATTGGTATATAGAGACAATTATCCCTACAAGATAATTTATTTTAATAATAATTTAATATTTTTTTCATAAGATATTTTTCTAAAATGAACATAAAAACTTTTAGAAACTAAAAATAATAATTTGATAGTAATTTTATTATTTATCCATTTAATTTTTACCACTCTTTTAACACTAAAGACACAAAATTTCCAAAAAAAATAGCACCATTTTCGAACAACAAAAGAGAGAAAGAGACTTAGAAGATTATGAGTTTTGTAAAAAATTATAATAATTTTTCACAAAAGTATTATCAAAAATTTCTTGTCCCTACTATTTTTTTATCTGATCACTACCCTTGAAGTATTGAGAATCTATTTAAGAGATTATCTATGTTAAAATATATTTTCCATCTACATGGGCTAAAGATTAAATCCTTAACCTCTTGCTTAATGGAAAAAAAATTATTTAAGGGAAAAGAAGGCTATCAATCAATAATGTCACATGATATTTATAATTTTAATATCTTTTAATATTATTATTACAAAATAATCATCAATTTTATTTATAATTAATTTCCACGGAAAAATTATTATTTATCTTTTCTCATATTAATTTCTATTTTTTCTGTCTTTTTATCCCAATTATTTGCATGGATTAATGTTGCGTACATTTGTTGCACAAATATATTTTCTGCATTAGTACAATACAAAGGAATATTGTGGTTTCTAGAAACCTCTTGATAAATCGAAACTAATTCTTATACCGCAGTCTCCCAAGTCCCAAGTAAAACCACAAAAACACACGATGTTGTCACTCAGCTTACGTAACTAGGTAAATAGTAATTAAATTATCAATACCCCGCCGAAACCACTCCAATGATTGGAAAATTGTTCCTTCTTTTCCTTTCAATTAACCTTTTTCAATATAAAAATCACAACGCAGAGATCCGCATCTCAGCTTCTATATCTATCCACGCACAACACACACCTCTGCCTCTACTCCGCACAACTCCTCACACACAAAACACAACACACGCACATGTTGTTGATGAGTGGAGGCAACAAAAAACATATATCCATCACTCACAAGACCAATTGATCTTTGTCCTTTGTACAATTCGATTCAAATTTTTCGCACTAAGGAGAGCCACTCAAGGCTCTGGGATGTACTATACGCCGTTTGGGGTTCTGATTTTCGGCGGCGAGAAGGTTCAAGAGACACAGTGGGAGAAGGAGCGATAAGTAATTCATATTCCTACCTTCACACACAAAAACAACATTCTCACCATTTTTAGATCCTTCCATTATCTCTCGTAGGATCTTCCAATTTCAATTTTAATTCAATCCCTTCAGATTTTTCGGTACGTGCGTATGAAAGAATATATACGATAACAAATCTTAGATAGATTTGTATGTTGAAATATTAGTACCTAAATCTTCGATATCTCTGTTTCGATTTCGATTTGTGTACACGTTAAAAACAAATATACTTGAGCCACTCAAGAATAAATGAATGATACTAAAATCAACTTTTTGTATTGGATTTTCAAATTAAACAAATAACATGCAAAATCCTAGTACCTTGTTCTTAATAGAAATTATCTTATTAGGTGTAATTTTTATTAAATTTGATAAGTTGATAGCTAGAATATATTTTTTTTTTTTGTATAAATGTTGTGATTGTTGATGCTGTTGTGTGTATTACAGGAGAGACCATGGCCGGGAAGGTTTTGAAAGAAACGAAGTCGCTGCCGGCGGCGGAGGTGGCGGTGGCGGAGGCGGAGGCGACGGTGTCGTCGGTGAAGTGCTGCTGCTGCGGGCTGATGGAGGAGTGCACGCACGCGTACATTGGGCGCGTGAGAGATCGCTACGGGGGTCGTTGGATATGTGGCCTCTGTTCGGAGGCTGTGAAGGAAGAGAGGGAGAGAGAGAAGATTGTGATAACAACGGACGAGGCTCTGAAGCGACACATGAGGTTCTGCCAACAGTTCAAGTCTTCTGCTCCTCCAGATAACACCAACGAGGACTTCATTCTGGCAGTGAAGCAGATCCTGTTTCGCACTTTGGATTCTCCGGGGAAAGACCGTTTCACTTGTCGATCACTTGGGAGATCTCACAGTTGTTTCTCAACCATGCAAGGAACTCCCACACAGGCTGAGACAGATTGATTTTTTTTCGTCATCCTATCCTGTTTGAATAAGATTATCTTTGATAGAAGTTATTTGTGGTCTTTGAAAGAGAAGAGTCATCCATCCCATATTCATTAGTACAAAACTTGATACATTTCTTTTAGTGGTTATAGTACTATTCTGTGTTAGAATTGAAATTTCACTTTGATAGCAAAATTATCAGGGTGAAACTTTAATTTTAAACAGGTTAATACTAAAAAAACTTAAGGAGTTATATTGAAGTATTGTATGATAAATATTAGAATGCAAATAAAATGGAGACTTATTGATTAATAATTGATAATAATAAACAATGTATAGTCATGATTCACATGCATTGTATGTGAGTCAAGGTTGAGTTACTAAGCTCAGTTGTGTGTCTCGTTTTTGTTGTGTTGTGGTTAGTAATGGTTGGGAAAAGGTTTAGGTTAAGGTGTTGAGTTGTTGATTGTTTTTGTTTGACATTTGCGATTGAATGGATGATTGTTGACAGGAGTCCTCCTTCCATGACTTCAATCTAAATGTCACTTTTGGTTACTATAGTAATGGAATTTCAGTTTTTCTATGGTTGGCCCAAATGCAGCTTGTAAATATTCTTCCAAGTTTTCTTGTTTCTTTCTTTTTTTTTTTTTTTACAAAATGTTTTGTTTAGTAGCTAAAAATCATGTTGAAATCATTCCATCTTACCATTCATTATTGATATGATTATGCTACTCAAAATGGGATATTAATGCTTCTAATTACTTCTGTGTATAACTACTTATCCTATATTAATTTTTCAATGTTGGGTGATCATCTAAATAAAATGCAGTAGCATGATATGCTGAGGTTGTGTATTCTTGTTTATGGTCTACGGAAGAAGAACCAAAAGCTATTATGGTTTTAATTTATAATGACACGTTAGTCTTAGTTTTTTTTTTTTTTTTTTTTGTGAATCCAGATATTCTTCAGTCGAGAATCAAGGACTAGTATTTCAAAATATTAAAATCTATTTAAGAGATTAATCTAAACTAATTATCAATAAATTACCTAGAGTTTGATTTGAAAGAGATTAAATAGGACGCTTGTGCCAATGAACAGAAAAGTCACATTGTCCTTCGTGATCCATCTTCCCAAATTAATTTCAATTCACATGCTCCATTCATAGTTGTTAATTATTTCTAAGCAAATATTTTGTGGAGAAAAGTGTGACATCTAAAGTGAAAGCCACCCAATTACCATATTTGAGGATGCATATGACAAAGATATATGTGTTGGGAAAACAAATATCTAGTGGCTAGACCGTCCAATCCAATGCTTGTTGGCGATGGTTTTTGATCCCATGAAAAAATTGTGGTATATTATTATGGAGATGGCAAGATTGGGATGGAGGGTGCGAAGATGGGGCACTATGTACAATGAGAATCAGAAAGAATTCGTAGTTTGTGGTCCCACTACAGCTAAATGTTGAAATTGCCAGACCCCTCGTGACAAGGATTTGCAAACGAAATCTTATCCCCACTCTCTCTGCATGCTATCCAACTCAAGCTTAATTGGTCGATCCCAATTTTTCTTTTATACTTCATAATTGAAAACATTATCAAAAATTTATAATAATTCATATACTTGTTGAATAAGTTAGACTAATTTCACACATCAATCTCAAATATTACATGCTCTTTTCTTTATGTATGAATCAAGTTCAATTATAAAAAAAAAATTATAATAATTTATACACACTGTCTGTTTGATCAATCCACCTAAATTATTTTTATTGTATATTCTGTTTATAATTAATTACTAATTTTATATTTCTGATTTTTTTCTTAATTAGGTATTAAAGTAATAAAATTATATAATTAATTTTTTAAGTGTTCAATATTATTGAAATTAATATATTTTATTAACATGCAATAATTAATTTAAATTTTTTAATATCTAAGAGACTATTTAACATGATTTTAAATTTTAATATTTTAATAATTAATTAAATAATTTTATACTTTAGTAATCATTTAGGAGAAAGAATAATACTTTAAAAATGAAATTGAAGATTTATGCTGCTGCTATTTGTGTTATATTTTTGGTACCGTTGTTAAGATACCAGAAACTTAATTAGTCATTAATAATGTATATTGATTGGACAAAATGTTTCACCAACCATTTGTTAGGACAATTTACAGGGTATTGCTTATTCAAAAATCAAAATCATAGAGACATTGATTACGGAATCAAATAATTTGAAGATATGAAAGATTATGTTGGAAGTGCATTGGAAATCGTAAGAGAGTAAATTCCAATAAAATATTTTCATTTTTTTAATTAATGCCCCTTAACATTGTCTAAATACACACATACAGACACATGAAAAATTTTCTAATAATATTTTTCTGATTAGAAAATTATATAAAAGCACGTATGAAAATGTAGGTAAATGTTGTTTTCTTAAACAAATGATATTTTTATATATAAATTTTAAACAAATTATTTATCCATTAAGGTGGATACATGCATGACGTCAACCATTAATTGAAATATCATTAACTAGATAATGATGAGAAATCTTTATGTGCGATAAATTCTTTTCCTACACACAAAAAATTTGATGTTACCTTTTTTAAAAAATAATAAAGAAAACGCATGCTGTCTAATATGCTTTTCAAGCTTTCGACATTTCGTTATGCAAACAAGCAAAAAGAGAGGGTGCGAAAATTTTAATGTAAATACTCAATGATAATGGTTGAAGGAAAGACAAAAATTAACAAAGCCCAAGAAAAAGAGACCAAAATTAATGACCGGATACACCTAAGAGATTGGGTCACTAAAGTAGGGCAAACAAAAGTCTGAACTCTAACAACGTTCAATTATTTAATTTGGGGAAGATGGTGATTATACATACAGAGGTGAACAACGGTCCGTAAGTCCGTTGAGGTTGGGCTATATTAAATTCTTGGCTTCAATTAATTTTATTTTCTCTATTATTTTAAATTTTGATTTGTTAGTCTTTTTTTTTAAAAAAAAAAAAATTTATGTTCATTTTTAGTTCATGACGAATTTCAAATGATTAATTTTAATTCCTCTAAAATATCAATCTCAAATTTATCAGTTTTAAGAAATTAGTTGAAAGAATGTGGAGTTGTTTAACATGTGGCTATTGTAAGTGTAACGATATGCATAATAGTCTCTCATACTTTCTTTTGTTAAAATATTTTTTTAAGTCTTTTGTGCGTTCCTGATTTGAAATTTTCGTTTTAGACCTTTAAATTTTAAAAATAAGCCAATTTCATTCTTATATCGGTTTAACGCTTATACCGTTAACATTTTATATTTTAAATAATTAATTTAATAAAATAACAGTTTTAACCGTCATTAATTATCTTCAAACTCAGAAATCAATCTTACATTTTCATAGGAAAAAAACATGAATTAAAAGATAAGAGAAAAAAAGAACAAAATGAAATTGAAATAATTGAGATTGAAATGGTAAATGAAAAGAAAGTGATTGAAAACTTGCTTGAAACCCAACTAATCTTTTGACTAGTGATGAATATATTATATATAGATATAGTTATTTTTAATGAAAATATAGGACTCTTTATAGCAGATAACGAATGATCAAAATACATAAATTTTAATGACAAAGTTTCAACCTTTGTTACATTATAAAGATGGGTACATACATATTTATCAATAAAGGTTCTTAACTTCAAGTAATTTCTAATAATTACTAATAGTAACTTCTAACATTTAGTCAATACCAACTAAGACATCCATATCTTCAATAAACATATATTTAAGTCTTTTTTGGGGGAAGAATATCTTCTATGAATTGATTACAATGCTAATAATGTGGTCAAAGCCACGATATTTTGACTGTATATTGTATATTGTTGAGTTTAATTTAAATATATCAGTTAGTTATCAACAATTAAACACTATAAATAGTGTTATCCATGTGTAATTCAGAAGTACATGTTAAATCAATAAAAACTTTCACTTTTATGTAGGATATAATGGCTTGTACTGTGTAGGAGATGCGTGGGATTAAGTACACAACACCCCTTTGTTGCAATTTAGTATCACATGCATTTACTTGCATACATGCATGCTTTGCATATATGTGAAATCTTATTTGCTAATAATAATAATAAACTTCTAACATCACCGTTGTTGATTAATGCTTTATGATCTTGATTCTCCATTGTTGATATATAACTTGGTCTTGATTCTTCTTATACTCAAATCTTCCTTTCGATCACAGCCCTATATCAAATTGAAATCTTTTAACGAAGCTAGAAATAATTTTAAAATGAACACTTATATTATAGTTATTAATGGGAAACTATACATGATGAGGGTCCAGAAAAACTCATGTGTAGTATCGATACCAGTGCCTCCTTCAGAACTTTCTGTTATTATGGACCGTGAAGATTTTGAATCACTTATTTTTTTTCTTTTCCTCGCGATTTCTTAGATAAGTCATCGTTTTCATGATTATATATGTTTCTCTTTATCTGCTCTTCCATGCCACCTTTTATCATTCCTGTAAAAATGTGTATATATTAAATACAAAAGGAAAAAATAAATGTCTCTAAAGCCTACATGCTATTTCAGAATTCAGACAATTGTTAATTTAAAGTATTAAAAAAAAAGTTTATTTGTTAGTTCAATATCAAGATACTGAACAAATTATTTAGGTGAAAAGAAGTGACGAAGTATTATCGAAATAACTTTATCCCCTTAATTTTAGAGTAATATCTATCCCCTCTTGAGTAGGGTATAATTTCTGAAAGTTAATTTTCCAAAAAAAAAAAATATCTATTTTTTACTATCTCGCATTATTCTCCAAACTTAATTATGTTTTAGAGCTCGCTCAGCATGCTATCTATATGCTCTCGGCAGAGTTTTCTATATTCTTCTAATTGCATAGCTATCCACAAATTCATGTTTTTTCAGTCATATTAGTTATTTTAAATTTTAACCCACACTCTATGCATTTATTTAATTATTTATTTATTTAAATATTGACATATATATATATTGATAATTTTGTTTCAATTATGTATTATGTATGTGTTTGGTTGTTATTTATATGCATTTAATACTTTGAAATTAGTTCTTGGTAAGGACTGCAATAATCTTCATCATGTAATAGTTTGTGTTTGTGATTGTTAAGCCAAGAGAATAATGTATGTCAAAAGTAAAGCTAATAATATTTAATATAAAGTGAAATTTTATTAGAGTGTGAGAGTACATACATATAAAAAAAAGAAGGCTGATAATTATAGATCATTTATTGCCACAATAGATGGCAAAGTTCAAACAATAGTTGCTAGTGCGGGTGTACGTACTGAAGCAGTAATGGTGTTGTGTGATTGAGATAAACAAGAAATATTTTAGGACTAAAATATTTCTAAATACAACATCTAACATATGAATTCAGTTTGTATATTAATAAATAAGATGATTATGTGGTAAAATAATTATATCCTTTTAAACGTTCATGTAAAAAAAATTACCCTAACAATAATATCAATTAAATTCTTCTTAAAATTATAAGATATTGTTTTAATATTTGAAATTGTCATTTGTCAGTTTTATGATGTCTTTATGGCTTGATTTTAAGGACTAAAATATCTACGGTTTAGTAAACAATGTCCATTTAATAATTTTGGGGTGTAGGATATTTTTAGCATTTTTGCAATTTTGAGGAGGTATTTCTAATTAAATTTAATTTTCATGCTATAGGTAAAGATTTTGAACTTAATTTTATATACTGTGATTACTTGAAGTAGTATATCTATACTATTTCCCTAAAAAGTATATTAATTTATATTATTAACTAATAAAAAATCATTGTAAATACATTTTTCAAAATAATTATTATCATAAAATTAACAAATATACATAAGATATGGCAGTGTAAAAGACATCTATACTGATAATATATCCTAATTAAATTTAAAGATCTTTATTATGTCATTCAATCAAACATATATGGCATCATACCATATTCATATAAAGAAAAAAAATCAAACATCATAGTTATTATAAATATTAAGAAACTTATCATTAATTTTAATATTTGATTGGATGGTGGTGTAACTTTTATACTGAGAATAAATTTTAATTAAGTTCTTTCTTATTTTTGATAAAAATGAAAGTAATTAATAACTAGGTTACAGGAATTTTCTGAGAACGTAAGACTTGTAAAAGGAGCATCGCCACAAGATAGCATAGATCCAGCTCGTGGTGGAACCCTTGGTCAGTTTGCATAGGTTCTCATCACTTTTCTTTTTCGAATTCGGAAGGTGTTAATAAAGATCATTCACTGGATTTCTCTTCTTTGGAGACATAGTTTGGAGGAAAAAGGAGTTTTATCGGAAATACAGCGAAACTCCCTTGACTTTAGCTTGAATATAATGGAAATACAACGAAAACATATACTCCTATAAAGTTTTTTTTTTTTTCTATAATATCATCTTCTTATAGATTGTTATATATGATAAGTATTTTTAATATTAAAAAGAATATATGATAAATTTATTAATTTTATTAATAATTATTTTTTAAAATTACAAAGATGATTATTTTTTTTTATCAACGATAGGAGTATTAAATTAAGATTTTCACTTATTATTCATGTCTTCAAGTTACAAGTTGCATTAACAATATTAGTTTAACCAAAGGCAAAAGAATTCACAAGTGATTCTTCAATTTTAAGTGTTCCGTATAAAAATATAAGAGAAAATAGATTATGTGCTTATAATTGTAAAACAAGTTTACATTGGCATTTAATTACAAACTATTATATATAATAAGTTTGTTTATTTTATAATAATTATTTTAAAAATTATATCAACAATAATTTCTTATTAATTTAGAATGTAAAAGTTTTCACACTAGAAATACATAGTTGAAACCTGAAAAGTCAGATCAGGTAAGCTGAAATTAAAGTTGATAACTAATAACTAAATTCCTTTAAAATTGACTTATTAAAATTCAAGTGTTTGGTAAAATTATTATTAAAGTAACTAATGAATATAAAATGAAAAAAATAAACATATTTATATATTGTAATAAAATCTTACTTACATAAAAAGAGTAAAAAATAAATTTAACAGATACTTCTAGAACAAAATAGAAATAAAAAAATGCTATAGAAGTTAATATTTTTATAAATATTACTTAAAATAACGTCTTAAAAAATATTATAAAGTATTAAAAAATTGTTTATCTAAGACTACTACAAAATCTATTAAACTTTTCAATTAATAAAAAAAAGTTAAAATTAACTAAAATGACATATCAAATATAACTTAAAATTGAAAAACACAAATACTCTGTATTAAGGACAAATTCATGTATGGTAGCATGCACAGGGATTGTTTCTGCCCAAACTTTTTAACCTTTATTAATATAATATATGTACAATTATAAGTTATTACCATAATTTGAAATGTAGTAAAAAAAATTAATTCATAACATGGGCATTGACCCGACGAATATATTCATAGTTTTCACTAGATGGAAAAATAAGAAAATAATAACATTAATATTCATAAAGATACAAAATATAGTATGCTAATTAACAATACATAATTGAAATATATAAAATATTTACCTAAGTTTGTTCTCGATTCCATTTGATCGAATTTTCTAGAATGTTTTGTTTGTTGTAAAATTGCTTAATGCATATGGTATAGCAAATTATTAACTTCCTAGCATTATATAGGAACTATCAACGGGTTACTCACTTTATTTTAAACAAACGAGTATGCAGTAGAACATATTGCATTTTAAAAATATATTAATCAAAAGGAAAAGGAACAAACAAAGACACATGGGACAAACACCAAACCCGTGAAACAAAAGCCTTAACAAAACCTATAGACAGGTAAAAGAAACCAACAAATAACAAGGATGTTATCCCACATTCTAGAGAAAGAAACAAAATTGAGAACAGAGAATTGGGATTGTGAAAGAAGCAACTATTGATGAGAGACCGTCTAGTGCTTAGGTTATATTCATGATGTAGATTTCAAAGAACCACCCCTAATACGAGCTTTTGTTGAGACTGATGAGGTTGAAAGATTCTCATTCTTCTTGTTGGACTTCGAGATCACAAGCTTGAGCTGGTCCGCTCTATCTTTGTTAGGTTCCTCTGAATTGTCATCAAATATGTCTTCAACAAGATTACCCAAAAACTTGGAGAAAATTTGCATATCTTTTTGAACTGCATCAGGGAAGGTACTCAAAAAGGTTGAAATTGTTGTGCAAGGGGAATATGATCCACATCCTATATGAAATCTATTGTTCTCTCAAATTGGGTTCCCTCCGCATATGTTTTAACCTCTATCTTAGCCTGTGCCTCCACTTCAACATTGGGCTCCTTGCAATATGCTCATTCATCTGTAAAGTCACTACTAGAAAAACAGCCTTCTACATCGGTTATTTTTGACATTTCACATCGATTTTGAACGATGTTGAATCAGGCGACGTTGAAAGTCTGCAAGTTAACATCGGTTTTCAAAACCGATGTTAACGAAACTAGACAACATCGGTTTCCCATCGATAACCGATGTGGATATGTGATAAATGAAAACATAAAAAGTGTAAAAGATGGTCTAACAACATCGGTTTTTTTTTAAAAACCGATGTTAATCAACACAACAACATCAGTTTTATCCAAAACCGATGTTGATTTCATGATACAACATCGGTTTTGAAAAGACAACCGATGTTGATTTGGTCTAACAACATCGGTTTTATTTGCAAAACTGATGTTGTATGATGAAATCAACATCAGTTCTTTTTAAAAACCGATGTTGTAGTATAAGTTAATATCGATTTTTATTAGAACCGATGTTGTTTATTTAATTTTTTTAAAAATATTTTGTCTGTTTTTTAAATATTAGCAGTTCTTCAACCTGTAAATTGAAAAATCCAGATCCAGCCACAATACATTAAAGTAAATTAATATTCCAATAACAAATAAAAGTCAATAGTGTCAATGTACATAAAAGAATTTGCTAAACTAATGTATATACAATTGTTTTAAAAATCCAATAAACCACCTAATCTACTAATACATCATCTCTAATCTTAAGAAAAAACTTCGCCCATTGAACCCTAATCGCCTTGAAGGTGTCGGCCTCTAATGGTCTTTGATCGGTGAAATACTGCATGACATAAGAAAACATTTAATAAGTACAAAACAAAAACAAGTAAACAAAACCAGTAGTTTTGAATTAGACAAGTAATTACCATGTCCCATTTATCTGTGAAGCCTCCTTGGACTATTGTCTGCATCAATGCATGACATAATAGCCACACTCAGTGCTTCCTGTTTGCTTAGTACACTAAATTGAAAAACATAGTCAAAGTTAAATGGCAGTTAGCGTAAATAGTAATAAAAATTAATTTCAATACATAAACCATGATTTATTAAAAGACTTACTTTAAGCGCAATCCATTTAGTTGTAGCCTTTGATTTATTTGCTGGAGTGTCATCGACTCCCTTCAAAGCATTGTTAAAGACAAACAAGCATCCATAGTATACAATTTACACACATAAGTATAGAAATAACGTAAATGATGTTACAAATTAGAACCTACCTGTTAATAATTCCTTTAAGGTAGTTATCAGGCCTGTTATGCAACGAACAGAACCAGACAACTACATTGGCCTTCGGACATATAACTACCAGTTGCCAATGTGCACTGCATTGTCAAAAACAAGTTATTATACTGCAGACATTAATTAAATTGTGATTCTCATTTATACTTACCCATTCAAATACGGTGCAAGGTAGACATTTTTCTGTGAAGTCTGCATCCATTTCTTCATATAGTCCTCGATGTGAAATTGAGATTGGCCAGATCTCTGTATGGACTGTGGCTCGAGGAATCCATACACATCGGCATGATCCGATAGCAGACTTAATTCATTCATATGCCTATTGTACGGTGAAAATAAAGTCAGTTATGCTAGAATATAAAACAATTCACCAAGTAATGCTAGTCAATTGAAAGTGACTTACAGAATCCACAATTGTATAACGGAGATGTTGAGACATTGACCACCATGGATCTCCGAAATATCCTCATGCTTGATGTACAAGGGGAAGTTGTCATTATGCACCCCAAACATCGCCGGGTCCCATGGCACCTAGAAGGGTATGAGGAAAAGATGAGGGATGATCAATGCTATCTGGTATAAGGGATCAGAAAAATGTTCCGGCTTATCTACAGCTTTCGCCGGTCCCTTGGGTTGTTGTTTATCCTACATAGTAAACAAGCAAAAGTGAACGATCAGGTTAACTTGAGTTGTGAGAAATCATTCGTAAATTAGAAGAAATAAGGAAAAAATTATTAACCTTAACCAAAATTGTCTGTACAAGATGTGTCGGCCAAGCAAAGAAAGTGTTAAGTGCCTACCCCACTAACTGAACCTCGTCAGTGGGAACAGGGACGCGAGCATCAGCATCGTGTACTTCCTCAACACTGACCTTTACCTGATCAGCGGCAAGAGGGACGCTGTGCACGGTCGTCGATCCCTCATGAACTCTGCCAAGGGCAACAAGGTGGGGAGGATTGTCATCCACATACAACCCACGCCTGTCAGATGCACCCGTGTCAGGGTCATTGCCCGATGGATCGACACAGTTTCCCTTAGTGCTGACACGGGCACCAATGGGACATGACTAAACCTCTGGAGGCTGCATGGCACCCTGAGACTGCATCTGGGACTGTAGCTGGCTGAAGCTCATCATCACTTGTTGCGTAACTCTTTCAGTGATCGATTGTGTAAGTCGATCAGGGATAGACTGCTCCAGCTCTACCCTGATGTTGTCTTTCAGGCGATCCAAGTCTTCAGGCGCCATGGATGCAGACTTCGACTTGCGAGAGGATGATGGAGCCGGTCTGAAGTACTCTGTGATGGTCACACCAGCTCCAGCACCACGGACACGGCCGGGATGCTTTAGTCGTCCAATGGCAGCAGTCAGGACATCCTGACGACCACTGGCGACAAAAGAACCCTGTGTGGCTTGCTCTTCCAGGGAATCCTACAATCGAAATACAGTAGAACGTTAGTTTTGTCATTTGTGATGCAAAAATTCAGTAAATGTGTATGAGATTGTTGATTGACTTACAATCCTCTCAATAATCTCTCGTGCCACCTCTGAAGTCATCTCCCCGGTTTTCTTCGTGCGAGCCAGCTTCCACTTCACATGTCGTCGCACAGGGGACGGAGGATGAAAGATGGTCTCCGTGCTGTCATCAGGAGTTGCTCCCTCCAATTGCTTCTTTTGTTTTTCCTCCATCAATCTCTTCTCGAGCAACTCGTAACCCCGCGGGACAACACGTGAGGGGCGGTGTTCAGCTTTTGGATCGCCTGGGCCTTCTTTCTAACATCCTGTAACAATTAGACACATAGGGTTACAAATAAGAGACGATATGAATACTTAATGGTGAAATTGTAATGTTTTGTAAAACAACTAACCTCCCAGGAAGCTGCTCGCCTACTCTCACAGAATTGGGTCCACTATTCCTTACTAATGTCGTATTTTTCGTATACAACATCGACATCGTTGTAGTTGCCTTCTGTGAGGACCCATTTCCTTGTCAAGTCTGATTTGAATTGCCTCCAGCGCTCGCCCACGGTCTGCAGAATCTTCTTCTTTGTCCGATGGTCGGATGCTTCAGGTATATCAAATTCAGCCTGCATTAAAAGGAAGTTAGTTTTAAAGTAAGGTGAACAACCTTTTAATTGTGTCATGCTTAAAAATAGACGGTACACCTTTAAATTGTAATACCTGAATGTCCTCCCAAATCAAGTCCTTCTGCAGTGAAGAAACTTCCTTCCAATTAGGAAGGGTGACATCCACCTTGTCTCTAGCCACAATCCCCAAATAGGTCCTCAATTTCTTTGCCTGAGGACCATCAGCCTTCCCTGTGATAGGATCCACATGCACAACCAGTCTGTCAGCACCAGGAGCTCTACTAGCCAGTGATCTAAGCCGTGTTGCTTTCCTCGTCTTCTTCGCTGTAGACGACGAAGGTCCTGACTCAACAGGAGGTGCTGACTCAACAAGAGGAGGATATGGTGACTTAGCATGAGGAGGGAAGCTGGGTGGTGTAGTCATGATCATGTAAAAAACAAAAACACAGTTATGTTAAGTGACAAGTTAACAAAAACACATAAACACATATGAAATTGTACAAGTCGAAAAAAGTTAACAAAAAAATTACATTAGGTGATGTTAATTAATTCTCCTTCATCATGATCATTATGATTTGCATGAACATCGTCAACTTCGTCTTCTCTGTTGACGTTAGGTAGTTGTGTCGAGAATTAAGTCACACTTGTATCGACGATTGAGTCATCATCGTCAACATTAATGCCAATGGTTTTTCCGTGTAGTACCACTGACCACCTTTCGTCACACGGATCTTGAACATAAAACACTTGTTTAGCTTGTTCTGCCATGATGAAAGGTTCATCTTGATAAGCTAACTTGTTAAGATCAACCAAAGTAAATCCCAAGTCCTCGGTTCGCACACCACTGTTGATATCTACCCACTTGCATTTGAAAACACACACCGAGAAACTAACATAATTAAGCTCCCAGATGTCATTAATGACTCCAAAGTAAGGCAAGGAAGCCAAACGTGGATTGTGGTTATGCACAGTAGCAAAGTGCTGCGATTCAACCTTTAGGCTAACCCCACTATTTTACATTGTGCTCTTCTCATCTTATTGTTTGGTGTAGAACGAGTACTTGTTGATATCGTACCCCTGCCAACTTCTAACATTTCTTTTAGGCCCATCTGCTAACTTCCTCAGTGTTGCAGATGAAGATTCATCACTAAAGATTGTATCTTTAAACCAATTCAAGAAAGTCTTGTTATGCTCTTTCAACAACCTATTCTTTGTCATTCTTGGATTACTTTCCTTCACTAATGCTTCATGATGAACCATGTATAGCAGGACTTCATCACCATTATTCAGGACATACAAATGAGCTTGTAGCAATTCCTGCAAAGCGGGCGTTATAATATGCAGCCCTTATGTACCCTTTCCTCCCACTCTATCCTCATGCCGTGACTCCGGAAGCCCAATAGGTTTTGCCTTTTCCAGGTATTCTGAACAGAATTCTACAGCTTCTTCTACAATGTACCTTTCAACTGGGGATGGTTCAGGATGATGTAGGTTTTTTGTATACCCTTTCAAGATCTTCATGTATCGCTCGACCGGGTACATCCACCGTAAATAAACGGGACCACACAATTTAATTTCCCTTACCAGATGAACAAGTATGTGAACCATTATGTCGAAAAATGAAGGAGGAAAATACATCTCCAACTGACACAAGATAATTGCCGCCTCTTCTTCCAAGTGATCTAACTTTACCGGATCCACGACTTTCGAACAAATGACATTGAAGAACAAGCACAGGCGAGTTATAGCATGCCTTACTTTGTTAGGCAAAATGTCTCGAATCGCCACGGCTAACAATTGTTGCATCAACACGTGGCAGTCGTGAGACTTTAAGCCAACTAGTTTCAGATCTTTCATCTGTACAAGGGTCTTAATATTTGAAGAGTATCCTTGTGGCACTTTCACTCGGCGCAGACACTGACAAAAACTTATCTTCTCCTTTCTTGAGAAAGTGTGGCATGCTGGAGGCAAGTAAATTTTCTTACCATCGGACCTAGGATGTAATTGCTCATGTATACCCATCTCAGCAAGATCTTGACGAGTGTTCAAACCATCATTTGCCTTGCCTTGAATGTTAAGCAACGTGCCGATGACACTATCACACACATTTTTCTCCACATGCATAACATCGATACAATGTCTAACATCTAGATCAAGCCAGTACGGAAGATCAAACAGTATCGACCTCTTCTTCCATATGTAACTATTACCTTTTTGCTTCTTTTGAGTCTTTCCAAATACAGTATGGATGCCCTCAACCCGCTTAAGAACTTGTTGACCGCTCAACGGAATCGGTGCAATTTCATGCTCTTGACATCCATTAAATGCTTTTTTCAATCACCGATATGGGTGATAAGGTTTCAAAAAACGTCGATGGCGAGTGTAAACTGTTTTTCTTCCATGTTTAAGTTGCACGTAACTCATGTCTTGCTCACAGATAGGGCATGCACGATGACCCTTGACACTGTAACCACTCAAATTCCCATACGCTGGAAAATCATTAATGGTACAAAATAGCATTGCGCGCAACTTGAATGTCTCCTTTCGATACCCATCAAACACGGCAACCCCCTCATCCCACAACTTTGTCAAGTCCTCAATCAAGGGACTAAGATAAACATCAATGTCATTTCCTGGCTGTCTTGGGCCCGATATCATCATAGACAACATCATGAATTTTCGCTTCATGCACAACCAAGGAGGTAGGTTGTAGATGACTAGGAAAACAGGCCACGAACTGTGCTGAGTACTTAAACTGCCGTAGGGATTCATTCCATCACTAGCAAGTGCAAGCCTGAGATTTCTTGGGTCTTTACCGAATTCCGGATACAAACGGTCAATCTTCTTCCACTGAACTGAATCTGCCGGATGTCGGAGCATTCCATCACAGTGTCTTCCCTTTGCATGCCATGTAAGGTCTTTTGCGTCATCTTCGTTAGCAAAAAGACGCTTAAACCTTGGAATGATCGGAAGATGCCACAACACCTTCGCGGGAGGGCCTCTCTTTGAACTCTGTTCACTGCCGCAGTTGTCATCGTCCTTCACTTTGTACCGTGATACCCCACACGTGGGGCATTTATCCATTTGTTCAAATTCATTTCTATACAATATGCAGTCATTAGGACAGGCATGAATTTTCTTATACTCCATGCCCATCGGACAAAGTATCTTCTTTGCCAAATAGTAACTGCTTGGCAACATGTTTTCCTCTGGAAGCATGTCCTTAACTACCTCAAGCAGTGAACTGAAGCTTTTGTCACTCCAACCATATCTGGCCTTCACATTAACCAGATTTAACACTGCGGGCAAGAATGTCAATGACTCTTTGCACCCCGGATACAGCGGCTTCTTCAAATCACTTTCCAACGTATCATACATAGGGGCATGTGCTTGCTTGAATGACTCATGTCCCAGATCACGAATCATATCATCTAATCGATCTCCGATGTTGACATCAAGCGGTTCAGTTTGCGAGACCCTTTGCGTGTCTATCAATTCACCATGCCATATCCATGTCGTATAAGTCTTCTTAATCCCATCGCACAGAAGTTGGTCCCGTATGTCATCAAGTAGTTGTCGTCTTCCATTCAAACAATTAATACAGGGACACAAATATTTTCCATCCTCATCCGGTCGACTTCTTTCGGATGTAAATTTCAAGAAATATTCAACGCCTTCTTCATACTCAACCGTGATGCGACTTACATTCATCCAACTTCGATCCATGTAACTAATAACTCTGTGATACTCACAAAGTTATTTGATGCATGAAAACCTCTCTTTTTTCATTCAAGGTGTGACCCTATCCCATTCAGGAAGACACATTTTTATAGTGTATTCATATGTATAGATTGTGTTTCTTATCTTAAATTTGACAAAATTTCGGCAGCATTTCGCTTTGGTCTCCGAGTACACGACATGAAAGCGGTGACATGAGTTCCACCACAGTCAAGTATGCACCCAGAGAACAAAGTGAAATTCATTGTACCGAAATTTCATCAAATTTCAAAGAGAAACACAACTAATACATATGAATATACTATAAAAAATTGAGTCTTCCCAAACTGTCCAAACGGACAATTCAAGAATCAATACAATGATTAATCCAAACTATTCGGAAGAAGCAGTGTAATGAATCTCAAACGGGAAACTAAGGTTCATTCATAATGAACATTAATTGTATAGAAAAAGCAACATGCATACTTGACATACAAAATATTGTATATAAAAGTCCAAATTCATTGGGTGTTCACCTGGGATAGCAGAGACTAAAGCGGAAACTGTGGTTGGTTTGGGGTGAAGGGAGACTGGGCAAAGAGAGACTGCGTGGGAGAGATGTGGTCCTGTAGGATTGTGTTGCATGTTAAAATCAATGGTATGAATTATTCGACTTACATAACAAGTGCCACTGATGCATGTTTAGTGGCAAGAATCCACAAGTGAATCTTTCATGATCAAGTAACAAGGGAATATCAACACTTGGAATTTGTAATGAAATTTGTAAGTACATGCGACGACAGTCACTGACAATTTGCAACCACAAATGTAGGGATGACGATGCAAAGTAGAAAAGGACAACTGCCTACAAATGATGTAGAACATTGAACAAGTTATATTCAAGGATGACACGAACATAAACAAGTTATATGCATTAAGTATGGAGAAGGTTAAGTCTTTGTTATGGAACAACATATGAAGGAAAGCTTGTTTATATCTTAGAGTATTTCTAAACTCTTGTTTTGGAGTGATCCTAGGGTGAGTGAGGTGAGTTTGGCTCATAATATCCCATCTATCATGTATTATTGTTCACTTATTAACACGAAGGCAACTTATAGTCAGAGGCTACTAATATAGAGTGTCAACATTCACATATCATTTAATCTTCTCTCAACTATTATCAGAGAAAGGTACAACTAAATTCAGCTTTAGGAATCCCAAGCTTTTCAACCAATAAACAAAATATCTTGTGCACAGTAAGGTGATAAATTTATAAACATATAACGTGTTTATGTGGAGATACCTGGATTTTAGCTCCACGATATGTGATCACACCTGGGATGCAAGTTAAGGTAGTAAACTCATACAGGAAGCAACCTATAAACAAAAAGAAGTAAAATCTTTAGAAAATTCTGTGATACAAACTAAACTTTAGATAATTTGGATAGTTGCAGTGCCTCACCAAATAAAGCATTGTGCATAATTAATTTCAATTGACCTTGCAGTGAACCAAACAACAAAGAGTAATGATGGACTGCGTAAGTGTGACCTATGTAGAAACTGAGTTATATCCCCTTATTGACATGTTATGTTTATCTCAAAAGTACATTTGCATACTTGTATTTGGTTTGAAACAAAGTTTAAATTGAAAGCAATATCAAAGTTATTATTGAAAGTTCAGATTGCAAAATGAAATCCATGTAAACTTAAGCTTACAAATTTTAATCAAAACATGCACTATATCATTATCTAGAACAGGTTTATGAGGTTTGCAATTGATTTTGAAGTACCTATGACTCATGCTTTGCTGAAATCAATGGAAACTTATCATAGAGGGAAGTAGTGTTAAGGCATTTATGTTACCCTTTGAAATTGTAGTAGTGTAGGGTGTTTTAAATAAACAGCTAAAAACTTTAGGGAGAAAAGGTAAGGGGGCTATTGGATATAGGGAATGATATCAACCTAGGGAGCCTCTCCCAACTTTGTCTAAAACTCACAAATAATACACATGCCACACTCAAAAAGTTGCTGCTACTTATCCTTTTTTAAGAAATCCAAAACTCAACACTCCATTGGCTGGTTGGAAATGACATGGCACATGCACATGCTGCTAATTATTTTATCCTTTCATATCATCACAACCAACACTTCAATATAAATTCATTTCCATGTAGACTCACATGAACCACACATTTTTTATTACCGCCGTGATAACACACTTACACCACTTCAACAACTTGACAAAAACATTGTAAAACTCAAAATCTACTTTCACATCAGTTTGGGTGTTCATAAATGGATACAATCCAATAAAAACTGGAAGAAAATGATGTATTTAAATGACTGCGTTGTCCATTTGTCCAGAAATGAGGGAAGAAAATGTAAGTCCACATCAACATTCAAAATGGCTTAATGATTGATGTAGACAACTCCAAACTGTTTATAATTTATAGATATAGTTCATGTGAGCTTTCAAAATGTCCAGAAAGCTTTCAAAATAAATATTGTTGCCTTGTACTCAAATTGTGTGTTTAAAATAAACAACTTATTCATTCTCTATATGGTATCTGTCTAAGCTTATTGTGGAATTCAACAACACCACTCAGCTTCCAATCCAATGGCCTTGTCCTGCCTAACCTCCACCAATCCAAAGGATGTTGTGGAATTGATCAACACCACCACCACTCACCTTCCAATGGTCTTATTCATTATCTATATGCAAATCATACTATGCAATGCAAATCACAAGTAATGCTACATCATCCTAATACTCTAACAATAATTCACACATAACTGATAACAATAAACTGCAACTTCCTTTGATTAACTTAGTCAAGTTAGCAGTCTTCAAAGTAATAGTTCAAGCAATAAAGCAGTAGTTCAAACAACAAATACCACTAACCAATACATAACATGAGACAAAATCAGTTGAATCAGTTCACTTCATTGGAATGTCCACAACAAGGGACTAATGCCTATTATTTTTTACCAGAGGACCATAAATATGACAGCAACTCACTCCAAGGGAAATCATGTCCACAACAACCTTACAGACACTCAAAACATCTCGAAAACATGTAAAAAAATCAATCTACATACACTCAAAAGCATCTCCATTATATTATAAGAACTTTCAACACAGAAGAAAAGGTATAATAAGCTCACGGTTTTCTTGTCTTTGTTCCCTTACCTCATAGTTTTCTTGGTAGTAAAGACAAAAAGAAGTTACACCAACACTGGAAAACAACCTACACAACACAAAAAGAAGCTCAGAAGAAGAAGAAGACAAATGCAGAAGAAATAAAAGAAAAACAATGGAGGCGCATAGACCTTGTGGGAGCCGTGACACTGACAATGGAGGCGGCACCAATGGAACCCCAGACCGACAATGGAAGCTTCGTGAAAGTGAGGCAACACCGACAATGGAAGCGTCGTCATGACCGTGACCGTGATTGTGGTAGGCGCAGTGAAGGGCGATAGAGAGAAGATAGGCGCGCGTGAGATTGAAGAATGATTTTTATTGAAATTTTTGGTATCTTATAATAAAAACAACATCGGTTTTCATTGAAAAACCGATGTGAATATCTTCCTGTTAACATCGATTTTGTTAAAAACCTGTAAAACCGATGTTAAGTCGTTGCCGTTAACATCGGTTTTGTTAAAATCTGGAAAACCGATGTTAACGTCTTCCTGTTAACATCGATTTTTCTTAAAAACCTGGAAAACCGATGTTAACAAGAAGATGTTAACATCGATTTTTCCAATTTTTTAAGAAAACATGTTAACGGCAACAACTTAACATCGGTTTTTCAAGTTTTTAACAAAACTAATGTTAACAAAGTCTATTTATTTACAAATTTGTCACCGCATTTTCGTTAACATCGATTTTCCCAATAACCAATGTTAAACTGGCGATGTTAAAACCTATTTTTTTAGTAGTGAGTAGGAGACACAGTGTTCTTAATCAAATTCTCTTTCAAATTTTGCTCCCCTAAAACTTCATTCTGAGTTGTAGGCGCCAAAGGTTTGGGTTCCTTTGGTTGGGCAATTCCCTGGTCTAGGGTTTTGGGGTTTAAGATTTGTTGGAGGTTGAGTGTGTTCCCTCAATCCCTATGAGTATCTCCAATAGGTTACTCACTTTAAATGACTCAACCTATCACAAAATCACTCTTATTACAAAAATCTATCTTATGATATTTTTATTTTTACATAATCCAATATATCCATAGCTATCAATTAATGATTTTCAATATCATTTTAATTTTTTTTTACAAAATATCATTTTAATTATTGATTTATGCTAATCTATTATTATACTTAAATAATTCTTAACATCATTCTATTCACTCTAATTTAATTGAACATTCTCAATACTTTTTTTTTTTCTTTTTTCCTCTGGCATTTCACACACTATATATCTTCACACAGTTAGTCAAAAAATTCTTCTCAATCATTTCAAATTATCTTTCTTTTATTTTTATTTAACTTTAACAGTTTATCTCTTTAAACCTACCATCTTTTATCTCTTTCTAAATTGAATTTCAAAAGTTTTTTAAAGAAATTATCAATATATAGTTAAAATATCTTATATCATAATACAAATTATTCAATATATATATATATATATATATATATATATATATAATAGTAACATATATTTATAGTCAGAATATAATTTCAAGTTTGTATTTCTAATTTCAGAGAGAATATATATGTATGTCACAAAAAATGAAAGTAATTAGAGTAACCGGAATAGTTTTCAGAAGATGAACCTCGATCGTAAGGGGAGGTATAAACTATGAACCACTGTGTCATTACGTAACCTCTTCCGTGAATGCGAGCTTCATTCTTTTGGCTTTCCCATGCCTCTGTAGGAGCCGTGGCGGGAGAGGAGCATTGCTACAAGATAGCACACCTCCGGCGTGTTTTGGACTCTCTCCTTCGCATTAACTACTAACTATAAATTAAAGTACTGTAGTTCAATAAGAAACATGCAGGTTCAGGTTTCGCTGTCTACATTGGTTTGGGCAACGATGTATCCAAGAAAACAACACTCATAATAAACGTCGCTCACCAACACTGGTGTTGGTTTGAGTAATACCTAACTCATCTCCTTCATTAAGATTTCGAGTTTTTGTAAATTAAAAAACATGATTAAAAAAAAATATATCAAAAGTGGTTAATTAGTTCTCAACTGATATTATTTATCAATAAAATTGATAAGTATTTCATACCAATAATATATTTAAAAAAATTGTCAAGGATGAGTAGAAATATTCAAGGAAAAAAAGAGATTGAGGAAATGATATAGATAGATAAATGAGTTAAATTATACAAAGAAAAGAGAAAAAAGAAAAGGAGAAAAATAGGATAAAAGAAAGAGTGAATGAGTATTTATAACTTTTCAGAAAATATATAACCCTCAATTAAGGTTCAGTAATATGTTCAGATTTCAGAAGTTGAAATATGTTGAGAAAAAAAATGTTATTACTATCTTATTTTGGTTACATGTATCACTTTCACAAATTGGAAGACTTGTTAATATGAATCGATTTTTTTTTTTTTTTCCGTGAAAATCGATTAACTTCAATTCTGCTGTTGTTAAATGAAAATGTTAATAAGTGTTAAGTTAAGAAATTAGAAGTATAAAGTTTTTTTTTTTTTATCGAAACATATAATGTAAACAATGCACTCTTATGTAATCTTTAATACACAACTCTAATACTAAATGTAACACCCCGTAGGCCTCCGGTGCGTTATCATTAATAATATCAGTTTACCATGTCATTATCATCAATTAACAACTCAGCGGAAGCACAAAATCGCTTTTCTTGATTTATTATGTATGGAATAAAACAGATTAAAGCAAACATTCATACAAGGCATATAAATCACGCCCCTGCTGATCTAGTTTATCATACATGACCATAGACAGACAAATACACATCCACAATATATATATTCAGGAGGAAATTCATCTCATATCATAAATAGTTCTGTACATACATATACAACAGTGGTTTCACCACACCGTGGTGATACAAAAGAATATCTGTCATCACCGAGGGTATACAAAACTATACATCATAGGTGTACACCCACATCATCCCTCATTTAGGGACAAAATACAATCAAAATAAAATTGAGCCTTCAGCTCTCCCTGCTGCTTCTCAATCAAGCAGCCCAAGTCTCTACTGGGGCCTCCTGCCCTGAGACTGCTCTCCTCTGCCAGAAGAGTCACCTGAAATCATAAATCCCCACACGGGGTGAGATACATATCTCAGTAAGCTCAGGGTCCTTGGAGGAATCTCCTCCACCCTGGCCCACTTTCCACAACACATACATCAGGCAATCACAAGCAAATGGCCTGCTGGCCCTTATAACAATATATTAAACATCCAAACTTGGCGGAGCTACCTCAACGCCTAAATCAACATACATGGCGGAGCTACCTCAACGCCTATCTCAGTAACATGGCGGAGCTACCTCAACGCCTATTTCAATAACAAGGCGGAGATACCTCAACGCCTATCTAATGGCCAATAGATCTATCACAAGCATATCATATAATAATCACAGATGCATACATATATCATTATTAAAATGCAACTACCAATGCATGCATCATGAAATGACCACCATTCCCCCGGAGTGTGGTGTGGCACACAAGATGGGAAATTATCCCCAAGGACACTGAACTTACCTGGCAAGATATCACTCTGCAATCCTGTCCCTGCTCTGTGGCTCCCGCCACTGACACCCTCAGTGTCAAGCCCTATTCAAGGCATATATCCATATCAAAACCAATTCAACAGGCATTCAATCACCAAACATATCTTATCAGAAATCCCCTATCCTAGGGTTCAATCAATCTCAGCCCACACTAGGCTTCTCACAGACCACACAAGGTCCATCAAAGCTGAACTCAGAGCAATTGAGTCACCACAGACTCAATGTACAGCATATGCCTGAGTTATGGCTCACAATAGCCCATAATTCAATAAATCACTGGAACGGTCTAAACCTCACAACCAATGCACCGTTCAATTAGCCTGTCAGGCTCAACACAAACTCAATCAAGGCTCATGCATGTTCAGAGAACAACAAATGACTCATTCCATAGCCACCCATGCATATCACAGAGCCAAGATTCAAAGTTCACCAAATCAAAAACTGAAAGCTAATCCTTCATCACTAGGCAGTTCTAAACAAGTTTCTCAACAGGACCCTGGGCTAATTCTAGCCCCAGCTCAGTATGGGTCACAATATCCAGAAAATCCCAAATTCAAAATCAACCGGAGAAACTTGAGTTTCTTACCTCAGTGGCGACCAAGAAGGCTGAAGGACAGCTTTCCCAAGCTTTGGTGTCCTTTCCAAACCGCGGTTCTCAGCCAAACTCAAGTCTCTGAGCTTTTCCTTGAGAGAAGGATTCTCACTCAAAAGGGGTTTTTCAAGGCAATTGATGAAGGATTAATGCTTTCAAGGTGATTCTCACAAGCTTATAGGTCTTTGGGAAGTGTTCAGGCCAACATATATGGTCCTAGGAAGCTTGGGCTTGCTCTAATAGAGGTCCAGGCGTTGGGAGGAAGAAGAAGAAGTTTTCTTCTTTAGTTTTCACATTTTTCCCTTTAATATTGGGCTTGCCCGAGCTCTGGCGCGATCCGCGCCACCATGGCGGTGTATGTGGCGCCACCAGCGCCACTCCCGCGCCCCCAGCGCCAGCTTCCAGAACCTGTGGCGCCACCCGCGCCACACTGGCGCCATCAGCGCCAACCTCCCCTGACCTATGGCGCCATCCGCGCCACACCTGGCGCTGACCGCGTGGAATTCCAGTGAAACTTGGTTTTCCAGACCACTTCCCGCGCTATCCGCGCCAAACATGGCGCGACTCGCGTGGGCTGGAAAACACCTGGTGCCCCTCGCGCCAGATTGACGCCCCAGGCGTCAACCTCCAGAGAACCTGGTGCTCCAAGCGCCAACCTGGCGCCCTTGACGTCAAGTTCCAGCGGGTTTGGCGCTACCCGCGCCATACCCTTAACAGGGTTTTCTTCCAAAGATCTCTGGCGCTACCAGCGCGAGATCTGGCACCAACCGCGTCATAATGAGGGTCCTTACACTAAAAGTCTTAAAATTTAAGTAAAAATGAGAATTTAAGTTAGTTGGCTCAAATAAAAATGTTAATCTAGTGAAAAAAAAAAAAGCAAAACTGTATTGAATGATAAAATAAGGAAAATAGAAGGTACCGTTAAGAAGTAAACATTTCATTTAAAAAAAAAACACTTGTTTTATACTTTGTAATATATCTTATGAGAAATTTAATTATTAGTTAATTTCTTAATAATGTTTTTTTCTCTTTTTGACTGAATTGATCATTCAATCAAAATCCTTTGACTTGTACACTAAAGAAAAAGATACATAATATATATATATATATATATATATATATATATATTGGTGTTTAATCAAATCAAATTTCCAAGAATATCTCTCACACCACCAACCTTTGTTGGTTATTTATAAGAATTTAAATTAAATTATTCAAGATTTGAATTCTAACTTTGAAGGTGAAGTATATCACATTGAGAGAAAAATATTCATATTATAAAAAGTGCATGATTTAATATTTTCTTATAAAGAGCACAATTTTTGTCTCTTAATCAAATTGTCGAAAGTTTAAATTGTGATTTTGAATGTGAAATAAATCATTTAAAAAAATACTCATCTTATAAAGAACATGATTTAATATTTTAAAAAATTATAAAAAGGATGCATCGTAGTTTAGATTTAGATAAATATATAAATAAATGTTTATAATAATATAAAATAAAAGTAATATAAAAAAAGAGAAAAAAGAATACATTATGTATTAATAATGTAAAACTATTTTATATTATTAGTGTATCATTATTAAATTCAAAAAAGAAATAATAAAAATTAAGTAATTTTTTTATAAATTAAAATTAACTTATCCATAATTTTAAATTAAATTTAAGATAATTTAAATGAGAATTTTTTTTTTATAAAAGTATTTAGATGAAATGTTAAATCCAAACCTTATTAGTGTCGAAAAAATATATCATTGTTATATTGTAAGACAAAAGATGAAGAATAATTATAATTT
>PYAF01002998.1:280348-294442 GCA_007407185.1 Glycine tomentella | reverse complement strand
TAATTTCCTTTAATGTAGTATATTTTTTTTACAATATATTAAATAGTTCAGTTAACAGATAAAAAACATAGCTCAATTAATTAAATATTTTATATTCACAACTAACTTTAACTTATATAATATTATTATCTCTAAAAATATTTTTCATTTCATTGAGATTTTAGTTTTAATTTTTTTATATTTATAATATCAAATTTTAATGAAAGATAAATTGAAGAAAAATTATTTTTAATTAAAATTAATGTAATTAAATATAGTTAATTAACTGTTTTAGACAGAGTGAGTTGATTTTTTTTTTTTTATATATATTTGAGATAAGAGAGAGTATATTTATTTTTATTTAATATATTTGTAAAATAAAAAATTGTAAGAAAATATATCATTGCTAAAAGTGATAAAAAAACAAAAACAGGTGGTTGTTGGAAATTTTCTAATTCGTCATACACTGCAAACAAAACAATCAAAACCTTCGAAAATTTCAAAACTCAGCGTTTTCTTCTTCTCGTTGTTACCTGTCTCTGAGATATTTCTCAAGTGCGAAAATGATGCACATGACATTTTACTGGGGCAAGAAGGTGACGATCTTGATCGATTCATGGAAGACCGATTCCTGGACGAGTTACTTTCTGAGTCTACTCGCCTGTCTCGTCGCTGCCGCGTTCTACCAGTACCTCGAGAATCGCCGGATTCGCCTGAAGCTCCTCGCCGGCGACCTTAGGCCCTTGACGGCGCCGGAGATCCGCGCTCCTCTTCTCCGGTGGGGCGTCGCCGGCGACAAGGAGAAGTTGGGGGTCAAGTTCGCGGAAGCGGTTCTGTTCGGCGTTAACTCGGCGATCGGGTACTTGTTGATGTTGGCGGTCATGTCCTTCAATGGAGGGGTATTTTTGGCAATTGTGGTGGGTCTCACCATTGGTTATTTCTTCTTCAGGAATGAGGGGGAGAATGATGCGCTTGTTGTTGATAATAATTCTTGTGCATGTGCTTAGTGCTTGTTAATATCATCTTAGGTAATGTTGCAAAAAATTTATTTTGGTAACAATTTAGTGTCTAAAAATTGTATTTGTCCCGAAAGGAAAGGACGTAATTTTCTCGTATTTTTTACAGATTGGGACTAAAATCAGAATTTTCATCTTTCAGGACTACATTGTCACCGGTTGGACCGAAATGGTCATTTCTGTGTAATGTAATGTAATGCATTTCATGTAATGGTGTATTTGTGAATTTGGGTTCGTCTCTAATTCTTTGAGATCCTTTGTGCTGTGTAATTTTGTATTGATGAATGAATATGTAGTTGTGAGGTGTGATCAATGAATGGGAGGTTTTAATTCTGGTTTTGTGTTGTTTGGGACCAATTTTTTTATCTGGGGATGTGGTAGATGATATTGTGGAAATTAGAAAAGAGGAACTGCGTTTTATTTTGTGTAAATGAATGGTAGGAATGTGTGCCAAAAGGGGTCTGTTTTCCTTGCAATGGGAGATGGATTGGAAAGATAAAGCTGTTTGGTGGAAACTGGAAATGTAAATCGTGGTGCAGGAAAATCTTGTTCTGTTGTCCCAATTAGGAAGATCATGGGTATTTTCAGGTGTAGAATAAGGGAAAAGACTAGCGAAATTTAACTGCTGCGAACTGATCAAAGATTCAAAGGTTCTGCATGCGTGAGTAAGCTTTGCCTCTTTGAACTAGACAGATATGAAGTAATGGCTTTATCTTGGAAAAGCAATAACAGTTTGTGATGAATATCATCAAAATTAATGGCCAAAACAATTTTTATTCATAGGACATAATCGCCAGCCACTACTAGAAACAGACAGGGGAAGGGCAACCAGTGATGCTCTAAGTCAAGACTTGTTAAAAAGATGAATCAAAGGGAGAGATGTTAAGCCTTTTTGCGAATACTAGAAACTAGAAACTAGAAACTAGACAGATTTTGTTTTTGCGTTTTTCTATGATTATCACACTAAATGTTTTCCCTTTTAGCAAGATCCTTACAAAAATGATTAGTAGACACATTTATTCTAAATGATATTTAGTGAGAAAAAGAAAATAAAATAGTATTAATATGATAGATGATAGAATGAGATGATAAAAAGAAAGACGGAGAGAGAAATGATTAGTATTAATGAGGTGTTTTAGAATAGAAGGGTGTCAGGCCATCATAAGATGATGCATCAGGAAAATGGATCTCTGTAAATAAACTTCAAATTATATATGGTCGTTCCGTGGAAGATAAGAGGGCTCCCCCAAATACATGCTCAGCACAAGAACTATCTCCAACATTAAAGCACAAGTTATTTTAAATCATTATTTCACTTAATTTTGAACCTTTATTCGCGGCTGAGGGAGGCCTGCTTCAACTTCATGACAACCGAAGGGGAAAAGTAGGGGGGGGGGGGGGGGGGGGGGGGGGGGGGGGGGGAGGGGGAGGGGGAATAAACAAGAAAGATATGGGCAATGTATTTTTCAAACTGAAGTACATTTATAGCTCGAGAAAACCATATACATAGCAAATTTGGGAGTTGTTTAGCAATTTGTAACAATCTGAAAGTGTCCATCTAACCTATACAGCTAAATTTAAGAAAACATTCAATTGCAGATATTAGGACTGGATACAAGGGGGCATACAGTGATGCTCTAAGTCAAGACTGTTAAAAAGATGAATCAAAGGGAGAGATGTTAAGCCTTTTTGCAAAAAAGATAAAAGCGCTCTTCGCAGTCACAATTAGTTAATCAGCTGAAGCAGATTTCACCCCAAATGGTCCATCCTCTGATCTGCTTGAGAAGGATCATCAGCAGTATAAAATTCAGCGAGTGAATGCCACAATTCACATAATTGACGCAGCGGAGCAACAAATAGCCCGAAATGTTTGCTGCCTACAGATCCTGTTATCTATGAAAACAGCATCTCAGCAAACTAGAATAAGAAATGTCACAACATGGCATGGAGGATCACATGTCCATTCACTCTTATTGATCTTCTGTTTTGAACAAAACTAGTTCACTTTCTTGCTGTAGGTTCTTGTACTTCAAACTGTTAGGCAGCCATCTGTTTAATCTCTCAGGCCAGAACCTGGCATAAGAAAAAAGAGAGAGAAGCAAATTTGGTTATATATTTTAAACTAAATATGCTGTATAAAGCAACAAAGAAGCATCTATAATTAAAGGTGGTAAAATTGAATAAATGATAAACGTCAATTTTTTTCATTGAAAAAGGAAACAAGAACCTCATAAATTTTGGACCTTCTGCACCAACTACCCCTAAATTAAGTGCTCATCAATAGACTAATAAGTGTTAATTTATGAAGTTAGTTCCGCAAAGTCTAGTGCGCACACAAATTCAGTGAACTGATTCAGCACATGTAATGGCCCATTGGTCGAGAATTGAGTAAACTGATGGCTATGCATTATTACAAGAACCTAAACCAATGTTGCCAATCATTTTTTTTTTTTTCATTTCTTCTTTCAGTCCCTTTCATTAAAGTAGATGTAACGCCTTCCTTTGGTTCCCTACGTGGACTTCCTATGCCCAAAACCACCTTCTCACGGTGGGCAACTTTCATGTTTGCCTCATCAAAGCAACTGACAACATATGTAAGATGAATGAAATGGATGATGCTTGATGCGAGTTTTCAAGTCTGTGGAAAAACTAAAAATACGGTATTTATTACACAAATTTGACTAGTGCCACACTCCCACTCATGAAAGAAGTTTCATATTATCATATTCTTCAATAATTGGTTATATGAAATAAATCAAATTCTTACTTATTTTAGCATGAAAAAACTTTTTCATAAGAACTCTTTTTAATGGTTTAGGACAACAGGTATCCACCACAGGAAACAATCTTGTTCAAGCTGGGGATAGCTATCCCAAAAAGGATCATTTTCATACACAGATCGAATTAAAGATCTTGCTTAAGGAGAATCTAACATGTACCACCTGAACCAACCACCTATTGGTCCTCTTGTCATGTTTTCTCACTTTTTTTAATTACAAAATTTATTTTGTTTCATTAATGTATTGCAAACCATTTAGTAAAGATGAGTTGTGAAGCAAAGGGTTTGCTGTTGACTATTGGAGTATTGTAAAGGAACTGCAGTTGAATATGGGTAGTTAGTTAGTTTACCTGAGTTAGTTTGCTCAATTAGTTAGAGTTAGTTAGTTAGGACAGCTGTCAACAGCTGTCACTAACCAACTCATTAGTCTATAAATATGAAGTTGTAAGTATTGAATTAGTTGGGTTAATGAAACTGAATTTCTCCCCTTTTTCATTTCTCTGTTATCAATTCTAATATGGTATCTAGAGCCTAGTTTGATGAAGTGATCAACAATGGCAGATCAAATAATTCCTTTCCCTCCCATTCCACGTTTCCTGATTTACTCCAAGTTTCTGTTATGGCATCAACAGGTTGAACCGGTGATCAAATCACACCGGCTTCAACATTTCGTTGCAAATCCTTTGATTCCGCCATGATTTCTTACTGATGCTGATCGTGAAATCGGGAAAGAAAATCCAGCGTATGAAGTGTGGGAACAACAAGATCAAGTTCTCCTCACATGGCTGCAATCGACACTCTCAAAGTCAACTTTGTCGCGCTGTTTGGGAAGCATACATTCCTATCAAGTCTGGGAGAAGATTCATGAATACTTCAACAAACAAACACGAGCTCAAGCAAGGCAAATGCGATCTACGACGCTCAAGGATAAGTCGATGCATGCGTTTTTTCTCAAAGTTCAGGAGATCACTGATTCTCTTGCTTTGGTTGGAAGTCCAATGTCTCCTCAAGAGCATGTTGATGCGCTGCTCAAAGGTCTTCCACGAGGTTATAGTTCTGTTATTTCAATGATTGAAAGCAAGTTTAATCCTCTTCCAATTGCAGAAATTGAGGCTCTTCTCCTAGCTCATGAAGCTCGACTTTGCAAGTTTGATGAGATATCAGATTCATTGTCCATAAATTTGACTCATGCATATGATTCTGATGCTTATTCAGTGCCAAACAAGGTTCAGCAATCAGAATCAGAAAATTTTGCTTCCAACTTTGAAGGTGGTTTTAGCCGTGGGGGTGGATACAGTCGTGGTGGCCGCCAGCATGGTGGTGCCCACGGTCACGGTGGTCGATTTGCAAACTTCTAGTGTCAAGTCTGTTTTAAGTACGGCCATACCGCTTCTCATTGTCATTATCGATATGATCAGAATTATCAACCAAACCCTAATTTGACACTTAATGATCCCTCAATTCTACCGCTTCTCATTGTCATTATCGATATGATCAGAATTATCAACCAAACCCTAATTTGACACTTAATGATCCCTCAATTCCACCTCCTAACTCGTATCAGTCAAGTCAGAATTATCAACCAGCCCTAAATTACTCATCTTTGAATTATTCTTCTTAGCAAAAACACCTCTAATGCTGCTTCTAGACAGACCACTAGTGGTTCTCATCCCTCCAACGTTTGGATAAATCCTAATAGCTATAATGCTTCAACATCTCATGCACCTAGTCTTATGTTGACAAATACTGATCCACAATCTAATAATTCTAATTGGATCCCTCATTCTGGTGCATCTTTTCATGTTACTGGAGAATCCCAAAATATTCAGCAATTAGCTCCTTTTGAAGGACCTGACCAAATCATCATTGGTAATGGTCAAGGTCTGAATATTTGATCCACTGGTTCCTCTCATCTTATTTCCCCTCATAATTCTAAAGTTTCTCTGTCTCTTAATCAACTTTTACATCTGCCATCTATTACTAAAAATCTTATGAGTGTAAGTAAATTTGCTGAAGATAATCAAGTTTACTTTGAATTTCACTCACATTTTTGTGTTGTTAAATCTCAGGTTTCCAGTGAGATCTTATACTTCAAGGCTCTACTGGACCTGGACTCTATTCATTTCCGAATATACAACTACAAAGCTTTCCAATCAACTCATCAACAGCTTCCTGTTTTGTTTCCAATTCCATTGTTTCTAATTCTGTTTTTTCTACTTGTACAAATTCTGTTGCTTCTGTGGAGACCAAGTCAAGCAACCTATGGCATGCTAGACTTGGTCATCCAAATTTCCATGTAATGAAACTTGTACTACAACAATGAAATATACAACTATCCAATAAAAATGCTGTTGATTTCTGTGCATCTTGCTGTGTAGGAAATTTCACAGACTTCCTTATTCTCTGTCCAATCCTGTTTGCTCCTTTAGAGTCATTTTACAGTGATCTTTGGGGACCTTCCCATGTTGCTTCCACCAATGGCTTTTTATATTACATAACCTTTGTTAATGCCTTTTCAAAGTATACTTGGATTTATCTCTTTAAGAATAAATCTCAAACTTTCAGTATTTTTCAACAGTTTAAGGCCATGGTAGAAATTCAGTTTAATGCCAGAATTAAAAATCTCCAAACTGATTGCGGAGGAGAGTTTAGACCTCTTGCCCCTTTTCTAGCTAAACTTTGGCATAAACCAGAGATTGATATGTCCACACACTCATCATCAAAATGGAGTGGTGGAAAGAAAACATAGACATATAGTTGAGTCTGGCCTTACACTTCTCAAACATGCATCCTTATGATAGGATCTAGGGCTAGGATATGCTGTTGCTGTTAGTTAGTTAGTTGGGGAAGGGTGGGATATTATAAATAACAGGGAATGGCTAAGTAGAAGGGAGCTTAGAAGCTGAGAGTTTTGGGAGGTTGGTGACCTCGAAATTACCATTGTACACAAGCTGGAGCTAGTCTCCAAGAAAGCAATAAAGATTCCCATTCTTTCCATTCTTTCTTCTCTTTCTGCCTGGTCCAGTGCCTATCACCTTACCTCTTAAATTTTGGTACTAAGCTTTCACTACAGCTGTTTTTATAATAAACAGATTACCATCATCCTCCATTAACTTTGATGTACCCTATACTGTGCTTTTTAAGCAACCACCTGATTACTATGTTTTGAAGACTTTTGGCTGTGCCTGTTTTCCCTTTCTTAGACCTTATAACAGACATAAACTTGATTATAGGTCATAAGAATGTCTCTTCTTCGGGTACTCAATCTATCATGAAGGCTATAAGTGCCTTTCATCTTCAGGAAGACTGTTTATCTCGAAAGATGTTGTGTTTAATGAAATCAGATTTCCATATACTGATTTGTTTGAGTCACCTTCTGTCTCTTCTACTATTCCCTCATCTTCCACTCATTTTTCTCTCAGTACAATTCCTCTGGTTCACTCTCCACAGGTCACATCTCCTACTGTTTCTTCTCCATATGCTTCTATTGAGAATTCTGTTTCTGTTGAGAATTCTGCTTCCTCTCAACCTGTTTCTGTTGATAACTTTGTTTCTAATGATAATTTATCTTCTAATGCTGGTTCTAATGCTGGTTCTGTTGAGCATTCAGATTCCAACCCTGATGTTCATTCTCCTTTACCTACCATAACTACTAATGCTCACCCTATGCAAACTAGATCAAAATCTGGAATATTTCAACCCAGAATTAATCCTACACTTCTTCTCACTCATTGTGAACCAAAGAGTATTAAGCAAGCCATTTCTGATCCCAACTGGTTGCGTGCTGCAGCAAGAGTACTCAGATCTCATTAACAATAATACATGGGATCTAGTCTCTCTTCCTCCTGACAGAAAGGCGATTGGATGCAAACGGGTTTTCAGGATAATGGAAAATTCAGATGGATCTCTTAACAGATATAAAGTTAGACTAGTGGCTAAGGGTTTTCATCAAGTTCAAGGATTTGACTTCAATGAAACATTTTCACCAGTCATAAAACCGGTCACTATTAGACTCATTATTACTCTAGCATTGACTCATCATTGGAATCTGTTTCAACTAGATGCCAACAATGCATTCCTAAATGGTACTCTTGAAGAATCTGTCTCTATGTCACAGCCACCTGGCTTGGAAAACTCAGATCACTCTCTGGTTTGTAAGCTAAAAAAGGCTCTTTAAGGCTTAAAACAAGCTCCTAGGCAATGATTTGACAAATTACAATCCACTCTTCTTCAGTTTGGCTTCATAGCAAGCGTGACCCCTCATTGTTTGTTTACACAGCTCAACATCAAACTGTTTATCTCCTTGTATATGTTGATGACATAATAATTACTGGTAGCTCTTCTATGCTGATCCAGAAACTTACCTCTAAACTGAATTCCAGCTTTGCTCTAAAACAACTAGGAAAATTGGACTATTTTTTGGGAATTGAGGTCAAAGCACTGCCTGATAACTCTCTTGTTCCCATTCAGAGCAAGTACATCAGAGATCTTCTTCAAAAGACTAAGATGACAGAGGCTCATCCTATCTCCTCTCCAATGACAACTACCTGCATGTTGTCTAAGTCTGATAGTGACTTATTTTCTGATCCTACTTTTTACAGATCAGTTGTGGGAGCCTTACAGTATACTACAATTACTCGTCTAGAAATAAGCTTTGCAGTTAACAAGGTCTGTCAATTCATGGCTAATCCATTGGAAACTCATTGGACAGCAGTCAAGAGAATTTTAAGATATCTAAAAGGGTCTCTCTATCAAGGACTTCAACTAAGACCCGCTATATCAGGTCAACCTATTCCTCTTAGAGGACTTTGTGATGCTGACTAGGCCTCAGATGTTGATGACAGAAGGTCAACATCAGGAGCTGCAGTATATCTAGGACCTAATCTCATTTCCTTGTGGTCAAGAATGTTGTAGCCCGGTCAAATACTGAGGCAGAATACAGAAGTTTAGCTCAAGTAACAGCAGAGATTTTATGGATTCAAACTCTCTAGTCTGAATTAGGTGTTCCTTTTAAAACACCAGTGATTTTTTGAGATAACCAAAGTGCTGTAGCACTGGCTCACAACCCTGTTCTCCATACAAGGACCAAACACATGGAAATTGATGTGTTTTTTGGCAGAGAAAGAGTTCTAACAAGGCAGCTGATTGTTCATCACATTCCTGGTCTTGATCAGTGGGCTGATGCTTTAACAAAATCCTTCTCTCCAACCAGGTTTCAGTTTCTAAACGGAAAACTCAGTGTGATTGATTCTTCTTCTAGGTCTCAACCACCTTCAGTTTGAGGGAGGGTATTGGAGTATTGTAAAGGAACTGCAGTTATTCAACTGCAGTCCTAGGTAGTTAGTTAGTTTACCTGAGTTAGTTTGCTCAGTTAGTTAGAGTAAGTTAGTTAGTGATAGCTGTTGACAGCTGTCCTAACTAACTCATTAGTCTATAAATATGAAGTTGTAAGCATTGAGTTAGTTGGGTTAATGAAACTGAATTTCTCCCTTTTTTCATTTCTCTGTTATCAATTCTAATACTGACAAGCATATAAACAACTTATTATGCATGTACTTTTGTGATTACTTTTTGAATATCGTCTATGTTCTTGCTTAGTTTAGGAACATGTTTTCTGGTATGAAAATGTCAACACAATTATATGAGATGATGTTACTTCTGTGCTTTTTAACAACTTTTTGTTTCATTATATATTACAGATCATGCATCAGAAAAATACATTACAGACCGTTTATTGCGCATGAATGTGGGCAAAGGGATTGGGATAGAGCCTTTATATACTTGGCCCATAAATTGCATAAAGTAGGAAAGCTTATAATATTTTATCCTTATTTAAGAGATCTCTTTCCTTTTTCAGCTTTTAACTTTTTTTGTCACAATTTATTTTTCTGAACAAATTCATAAGTGTTTTGCTTCATTATACAATGTTCTTACTATTTGTTTTTGCTTAGTTTAAGATGTTTTCTGGTGTGAAAATGTTTACATGGGTTTAAAATGTTACTTCTTAGAAAGTGGGTTTGGGCCTAACTCAACCCCAAAAGCTAACTCTTAGAGTGAGAGTTGCCTCCAACTTATATATTTTATCTTGGCCTTATCTCTAGCTTATGTGGGACTTGGGTTTTTCCCAATACACCCCTTCACGCCCAACACTTTTGGGCTTGGTGCATGGATAATATAGTGAGTGGTCCTTTAATGAATCTAGGATACCATCTTATTACTGTTATATAGTTTCACAATTCAACTAGTATTATATACAAAAGCATATATTTTAAAGAATTAATCTCCTATTATAGAAAATTAAATCAATTTAGAAAATACTGAGGCTGATTGATTCCAAAGTATGAATGGTGAATATATCATGATTTGGCCAGAGAAAATAAGTAAAAAATACTAATAAATCAATAAAATTGTGATGGTAGCACCAAATAGGTTTTGAAAATGGCCACTGGAGGTTACAGACCTCCTCATAATTCACAGCCAGATAGACAATAGCTACCCAATGGTCAGCATTATGTGCCAAACAGGTGCAGCACATGTGGGTGCACCATAGACTTGACCATAATTTTTCAAACAATAAGATGACAACCTAATTATAGTTTTTGTGTGTCAGAGTATAACATCCACCAGTTTAGCTGTGTAGCGTAGAGAAGATGAGGAGTTTGTGGCAATAAAGAGAAAACAAGAGTAACCGAATAAACATTAATGAGGAGGTTGTGGCAATAGGTAGAAAACAAGAGTAGCTGAGTAAGCATTAAGCTACAACACAAATCATGCAGGATAGTGGCAAGACACGAACACATAAAAAAGATGTGTGGTAAAGCTGACACAATTAGATTGGCGATAGAAGTACACAAGTTAAATTCAGAATAGGTGATGAAGATATTACAATTAGACTGACCTTGAAACTCAAGGGACCAAAGTAGAGATAAAAAAAATCAACTGGAATCTATTCAGATGAATAGAATCAACACTTACTTGTCCAGTCTTTCACAAATTGCTCTACGAACAGAAGAATTGAGACCATAAGCAATTGAGTTAAAGAGGCCCTGCAATAAGTAGACAAAGTGACATAGCTTAGCAAGATACCATAATAATGATAATAGTACTTTTCAGTTTCACAATGCTACACTTGATTCACTCATCACATGACATCAAATCTATACCAATGGAAGCTAATTACATTTACAGGAAAAGCACACAGAATATTCCAGCAAAATGGAAAGCGACTAACTGCAGGGATACAACGCAATGCCCTTGTGTATAAGTTAATAATGTTTGTATGCTAATACAACAGGGGAATGATCCATAGCATTGATGAACTTACAATTATTTATGCTAGAATTTGAGGATAGGCTGATGATACGAAAATGTTCCTATATTGCCATATCCTCCTCTAAAACAATGGTGACTTTGGCATCACCTGCTAGTGTTTAAATTGTAAGAATTAACCTCTTGTTTTCTATGTTACCCAGAGAATAATCATTGAGCAAATACAACATGCTGCTTAAATTGGAATCAAACCACTATAAAACCCTGACAAGCACAATTAACTTATTGCATTGACTGGGGTTCAGTAACCAAACACCAGAAAAAACACCTTTTATAAGCTAGTAAACTCAGAATTATATAAGGTAGCGTTATGCACGTGCAGTCTAAAAGAATATTTGTATTTTTTGTTTAAAGATGTCTAAATAACAATTTTGAACTAGTCGTATCCACATTTTTGCACCAATCAAGTCAAATGCATAAATATATCAAATATCAATTATTTAGATGTATCTGAGATACCAGTTAGATAATGCATTTTAATCTGTTATTAACATATTAGTAGGGAAGACAATACGTATGACTGTTCAAAAAAGTAAAAGGCTCACAAGTGGGTGCTAGAAGATCAGTGGAGATGCCAAAAGTTTATAGAGAAGATTATAACTAATGACAACCATGCTGAGAATCCAGAATTCCAGATAAGTTTTAGAACATTCAGTGAACCAAAATTAAAGCTAAAATTAACATGGTCACTTGTTGATACCATAAGAGCAGCTGTTCCAACATCAAGAAATGTGAGCCAAAAGATCTTATGGTTGGGTTCAAAAAAATCATGAATGCGATTAACAGTGCCAAAAGCCCATGATCCTATCAGAATTAGTGGATAGTATCCCCAGCGATTCAGAGCCTGCAGTGTAAAACCAAAAAATGCTATCAGTTCAGTGGGAATGTAAATGCAACAGGTAATAACAGTTTCCTCCTAAAATCAGTTTAAGCATCAATATGAATTTACTTATGAAAAATCCAACAAAAAAACAAAGGGGTGAGCATCTCTAAACCACATTAGAAATTAAAGAAAAGAGTATTCATTTTATTTTTTATCCATGAAAATTTCCCTTGTATGAAATACATTATAATGTACATCCCTTGTGTGAAAATTGAAAAATCCCTTTAATTCCAAAACAAACCTAGCCTAAATAAGGCATTAGCACAAAAAGAATAGATAACAATGAATAAGCCTCATGACAACATAAACTATAAAATATCAAAAGAACTAAGGACGACTATAATAAAGTTGCTAGAAATAAATAAATGCATATCTTGTGTTTTCTTTTTTATTATTTGTTGGGGGAAGGGACACAGGAGGGGGTGTTTCCTAATCCAATTATACGGATCTTTATCTTTCCAATCTTGGAGTCTGGAGACAATAGAATAAATTACCCTCATGTTATCTCTTGTATCTGACACGAAAGTTTGGCCTGACATACCAACTGCCATCTGAAATTCACCAAGAAACAAGAAAAGTAAGGTCTCAAAAAGTGCCTAAACAAGCAATTTATTTTTGTTTGAGAAAGAATCAGTACAATTAGATACATACACGAGTTGCATTATTTAGCATGCGTATTACTTGAAAGTATGTAAACCCATTATACAGAATTGCACCCCAGAGTGGCATGTAAAATGTTACAAAATGAACTGCCTGCATAGAAAAGAGAATTCACTTTTAGAGGAAAAAGAAAAATTAGTAGACTAATCTAATAAACATGATACATATACACCGTATATTAACAGTGCAACGTTGCATAAAATTGGGAGATGACTGTCATTATTCTGCTTTCTTTCTATTACCATCACAAACTACTTTTACATAATGCCATAATGACAACCATCCTAGAACCCAAACTAAAAAGCGGATAGAATGCTGTATAGAATATTCATCTGCTAGTAAACATTTCTTGCATGGATTTTTTTCAGCTGTTAATTCTAGCTGCTTTTATGTTAATAACTACATATTAGGTTTTGAATAATAATCAATTTCAACAAGGAAATTATTCTTCTCACAGGTAAGCAAGTCCTTACTTTAAATTCCAGTCCATTTGTATTTATAGGATGTCAAATTACAGAAGGAGAAAAAAAAGTTGACACTAAACCAGGTAATTGAGGTATCTACACCATTATTGAAAGGGGATACCCCACTTAGTATCCTTTTTACTTTTCTTGAAACACTTGATGTTATATTTTTATTACAAGTGGATTACAAAATGTCATTCCAAATTGATTGCAAAAGCCCACACCACAATTTACCACTTCCATAACTTAAGTGCCAATAATTACATTTGAAGACAACTTACATTTATTTATTTTAAAAGGGGAGAAAACTGCTTTGCATTGCAAGTGCCCCTTAAGTGAATTGAAAACCCATTTGGCTACCACATGTAATCATAAACAAAAAAGAGAAATTTGCAGAAATTTTCAGAAAATATATGAAAACAATGTGTGACATGTACTCCTACTACTACTTGCCTTCCCTGTGCGACCTGTTTGTGTCCAACACCATGCACCAAAATGTTTATGGTCATTACCAAAGGAGCGCATAACTGTCATAACCAGAGAAGTACCTATCAAAAGTATAAAAAAATAATTTCAAATAAGCTCACTGCATTGCAAGTTGCTAATGAAATGGTTGAGCTTCGACCAAAGTAGGAAGTCCTACTACTATTGATACATAACCAGGATCTGAAGCTATTCCATTCACATTAAGTTGCTCTAAAAATCCATATTCAGATTAAAAATCAAGGGATTGGGAAGTTAGAGAATGTGAAGATAAGAAGATTATTGCAAAATAGGTCATTTCTCAAAACAAGAATGTTAAAAGTTGATTTATACATAGCTGCATACCCCAGACATACAAGTGAAACATGGCCTCCAAATCTTCAACATCTGTTTTGTGTTTTACAACAGTGCGGTGCAGGGTAAAAGCAATTGTTGTAGTCCATAGAAAAGATGCCACACAAAAGAAATGTGTGCTATAGCCCTGAGCATAACAAAAGAAAC
>PYAF01002998.1:253023-265047 GCA_007407185.1 Glycine tomentella | reverse complement strand
AATGGTTACTTCAACACGTTTTCACTGTTTATATGGTCTCCTGAACATATTTTGTAAAAGAATCTAGGCTCATACGTATCATAATACCCTCCATTTAACCAACATTCTTCCTACTCATACATATATCAGAGCCAAAACAAACTTCATCAATAGTCATGATTCAAAGTTCAATATTCATCAAAATAGCCTCCTAAGCATACTTTTCTAAAGAATCCAAGCCTAATTCCAGCCCTAACACAAATGGGTTACTATTCATCCCATTATCAATCTCACAAATCAATCGGTAAAACTTGAGTTTCTTACCTCTAAACTGTCGAGGAAGGCTAGAAGATCACTTTCCCAAGCTTTAGCGTCCTTGAATCGCCTTCTTTCCCTTCCAAATCTCAGTTTTACAAAGTTCCTAGAGAACGGGATCTCTCCGATTGATGGTTCTTTCGAGAAACTGAAGCTGGAATTTAGCTCATGGAGGAGTTCTAAACAACTTTCTAGTTGGGTGGGAAGTGTTTAGATGAGGAATGAAGTAGATATGAAGCTTCCTACTTCATTGATGGCGAAAATCAGCGGGAGGAAGAAGAAGGAACATTTTTACTCTCCCAAAACGCGAAAAAGGCCTTTTATAGGCCCCCAGTTCGCGTCCCCGCGCTAATAGCCCCATTCTGGCGCTATTCCCGCCAAAACTCCAGTTTGGACGTGTTCCTGGCGCTAACCGCTCTAGGTATTCGAGACAAATAACCTCCAGGTGCATTCTGGCGCTACTGGGCCACTTCTGGCGCTAACGGCGCCACTCAGGCGCACCTTCCACGCTAACTGCACCAGTTCCCACGCTAACGGCGCCACTCTCTGGCCGTCGTTAAATTCGTCGCTAATTCCATCGCTAACGCTTTTTGTGATGAAATATAGTAAATTTATTTATTTATTTATTTATTTATTTTCCATGGTTATTATAACAATGCCTTTGTAGGTGTTGAGGCGTTCAATCATGCTCATGTCATCCTTGTATTCCAGTTTTATAAGTCGGCAAACCAAGTGTGCTTTGTTCCTAGGAATCTTCTTCTGTATCATGGATTCCAGCTTCGTCCACAACTCGTATGCGTTGTGAACTTGACAACGTGCTCAAAGAGGCTTATGTCGATGTATTTTCTTATCTTGGAAATGACCTTGCGATTCAGGACTTTCCATTATTTCTCAGTGTTGTCTCCAATAAGCAAAGTTGTCAGCAATCAACTTGAACATGTCTCCATCATGGGCAATGTCACTAGTCTCCATCTCGTCTCCTCAGAACCCTTTGAACTTAGGCTCTGATACCACTGTTGGGACGTGGTCCTTCAAATTCAATGCGGAAGCGAAAATAAAAAAATTACAAAGGAGAGAGATAAAGAAGAACACAACAATCTTTTAATGTGGGAAAATCTTCCTCAATGTGAAGAAGTAAAAATCCACGGGACACTAGTCCAGAATCAAACTTCCACTCTGAAAAATAATGGATACAAGATATCAAACTTCACCAACAAATGGTGGTACACTTAAACCTCAACTACAATGGTGGTATTCTTTCAAACTTCTCTAAAGTAGTCTTACTCTCAAACTTCTTTCTGGAGGTATTCTCAAATTTTCTCTCTCTTACTTTACAATTTTCATACAAGCTATCCTTATATGAGAGGAGGGAAGGTTCTAGATTATGGAGAAACATTGAACAACTCAAAGGGTGTGACCCTTGAGCCTTGCATCAAGTGGGAGTTTCAACATTCGGACTTTCACCAAGCTTGAGTCTTGCACAAAGCAATAAAGGAAGGAATATCTCCCAACACATAGTGCTTATTTTCCTTCAGGAAACTACTTTTTGTGGGGTTGTTCTTTTTAACAATGAAGGGAATTTTATTCAAACTTTTTCTAAAAGGCTTAACATTGTTTAATCCTGGAATTAAAGTGAGCTTTGGGCCATTCTATACCGCATGAATATGGCTTGGGATTCAAGAATAATGAAATTGATAGTGGAGTCTGATAGCTTTGATGTTGTTAAACTCTTGGATGATGATTGTTATTCTAGAAGATAGTTCAAAGAGCTTATGTTCGAGATTTGAAAAGTGGAAGATCAATTCCAACAATGCTTTTATGGTGCATATTCGTAGAGAAGCAAAACTAACTGGCCGATTCTTTTGCCAAATTTGATGTATTTTTATCTTATTACGTTTGTTTTTATAATTTTATTTCCGTTTTTGCTGTTAAATCCTTCATGGAAGATGTTGATGTAATTAACTCCCATTTGGGTATTAATTAATTTGTGAGCATCTTAATTTGCCCATACAATTCAGAAGAAGAAAAAGAAGCTAAGATTGTGGTATTGGGATCTGTATGATATTTTACCACCAAAACAATTACCCAACTCTAATTGGTTGCAGTAAAAAAAAAAAGCTCTATACTTGGTTTTGCAAATATGTTGAAGACTTGAAGGAGTGTGAATGTTAAATGCATATGTTTTTGTTATTAAAAAAATAATAATTTAAAAGTAAAATAATTTTTATATGTACAATTTATTTTAGTTTAGTAATATCACACTACTACAGACGAGACCTACAACGACGATTCTAAACCCCATACAACAAAGGTTGTTGTTCGTTGTTGCTCGTGTCGTTGAAAATGAGAACTTTCAACGACGGTTCTAAAAATTGTCTTTGTTGAATTTTTTTAACACCTACGAAGACGATTTTTAAGAGATAACCGTCTTTTTATGTCAACATACAAAGACGATTTTTTTCAAAAAATCGTCTTTGTTTCTATTTAAATTTTTTTTAGCACCTACGATGGAAAATCGTCTTTGTTTCCATTTAATTTTTTTTCTTTTAATACCTATGAAGACGGTTTTTAAGGAAAAACTGTCTTTGTATATCAATATACAAAGACGATTTTCTAGGAAAACCATCTTTGTTTCCATTTAATTTTTTTCTTTTTTTGTAATACCTACGAAGATGATTTTTAAGGGAAAACCGTCTTTGTATGTCAACATACAAAGATGATTTTCCCAAAAAACCATCTTTGTTTTCATTTAATTTTTTTTAAAACACCGACAAAGACGATTTTTAAGGGAAAATCATATTTTTTTAAACACCTCAACACTGTTTTATTGAAAGACCCTTTTAAACAATTTTTTTTAAATTCCCATGAAGTGGAAAGAAAATCAATTTACTTGCTGAAAGTAAAGCCGAGAGCCATGAAATTCCAGTTTGACATAACATAAAACAATTACACATTCCAGTTTATTGTGCCAAGACTGTACTATCATAATTCTAGACGATACAAAACACCACTTTATTGGATGACTAAATGACTATTTTATAACATCCTATGCTCTAACTCACCAAAGTTACCAATTCTGAGAGTTGGAAAGGGAACCAAGAATCAACAATCACTTCAAACTAGCCATGGAAAATACATGTAAAGGAAGGGATCGACCTAAAAATGGATAATTATGCAGCATCATTGATGCATTGTATTGCCTATTTGCATATACCTATCATTGTTGTCTCGGGTCCATAAACCTGTAAAAAGACCAAATACTATATCAGAGTAAGTTCCTAAAGTTTAAACATGAACATCAAGATTATATTTGAGTATAACGATGACAACAATACCGAGTAAAGTTTCTTTTGCAAGTATGAAGCAGGCCATATAACCCAACATCAAGTCTCTGCTATCAGTAGCTCATTGTAACTAAAAGGAGGAATTTTATTTCCATTCTCTGAGATGTTGAAGAACCAATGCTGAAACATGAACTTAAACAGACAGAAACTCATAAAAAAACACATTTTCATGAAAAAAAATACTTGGACAACACTCATTAACAAAATAGAGACATTTATTTCCCAATTTTATAATTTATATTCATAAATTTATTCAAAAACATATTGTTGCCCTTCCTAAGCTGATAGAAGCTAAGCTACTAACTCATGCCATGGACCTTCATGATCACTCATTTTCCAACAACCTCACGCAGAAAAATTGTAGAACGCTTCATATGTCAAGCAAAGAAAAGGCTGAATCATTATTACTTATCACCCCCAACAAAGAACAAATTTATCAGAGAAATGCAAGAAGATTAATCAAATATTCCAACCTCGACTGCACGTAGTTGCTAATATATATCAGACCAAACCCCTTAATCACACAAAGATAGATAATGCCATATAATATATACACATAAGATTATTTCTGGCAGATTTGAACAACTATTGTGGCATAATTAAAAGGTTCAAAGTGATTAAACCATCTCAATTCTCAAAGCTCGGTATCCCAGTGTTGTCCACCTAATTTGTCTTTCACCTCTTGTGATTTTTGCTTTGCAGCCTTTGCTATGTCACTTGTCTTCCTACCAGATAATGAAAGAACAACATAGCAGTTAGGACTGCATTATCAAGGTGGCCAGTAAGAAGCTTAAGACGCATAGTATATACAATTTTTTTGGTAAATAAAGGATATACAACTAATCCAAAGAAAAAGAAAAAAAAGGCTCATCTTATATACCACAAGGTGAAGTTTAACAGCTAAGAACTGGAGACTATATCAGCCCAATATATTGTTAAAGTACACACATGAGAAACCATACTACCATCAAGTGAAGTTCCCTCATCAATGTCATCACTTGTCCCATGAGTTTTTTTGCAAGAAAGTGCAGTGATCTACTTTGCTCGTAGCATGGTTTGCAAATAAAGTAGTTCATAATCAAGAAACTTAACACAAAAGTGAAAGAGGTCGAGTTTCCACAAACTTTCTATACATGATAAACACAGCATGGCAACAAATAAACAACAAATCTACCCCTACAAAGTAAAGATGCTACCAGGCACAAGTCCTACTCTAACTTATGAAGCTAAAAATATTATAACATTGCAACATCAACTATAAATTTTGTATGCACCAACACCGACACTACTAATGATTTAGATGAGCTAATATAAACTCTTAGCATACGTACTCAACTAATTAGTAGCCTACTTTTCATCAACTCAGAGTAAAAAAAAAACATGTGGCTTGGAAGCAATAGAAAGGAATCAGGTTCATTTCTTCACATAAATATTAAGAATTAAGAAGAGTGGAGACACACCACAATACGTTTGACATCAAGTTCCTTTATCCATCATATCGATATGATTATCACTCTCCAACCCAAGAGTTCCAACACTGCTAGCAAAAATCAATGACTGAGGGGAAAACACAAATAATAAAATAGCATTTCTAAAGGGCAAAGTAAATAATAAAATTAGAAAAATGCCACAATTATTAAGTATTAACATCAATTAATATGTAACTTATTAAAAACAAATGGCAGTAGCTGCAGCAGAGCAACAATTATTAAATATTAACATCAATGTCTCTCCTAGATAAAGATATTTTCCAACACATTTAATCAGCATACCAGTACAACACTATCAAGAATTATTAACATCATTGGCAAATACATTAAGGAAAAAAGTTTTCAAGGATCTTTATCTTTCTCCATTTTAATCATTCATATATAAAGATTTAACATTATCATTTAAAAGACCAACTTACCCTCATGGCCTGTTGCACCAAGAAAGAACCTCTTTCCAAAGACACGTCCTCATATATGACCTGTTTACTCTCAGTTGCTTCTTCTCCTTTGTCTAAACTAACAGACATTTTGATCCTAGCATGACCTTCAAGAAAGCGATCAACTACACCTTGAAGATTAGCATCAGGCTTGATGTTCACAATGTCTGCCCCACATAACGGGTAGTCCCTGAAGTGCAATGTGCATGCTCTAATTTCAGACAGGTAGAATATGGGAAATGAGCTAAAAATAGAGTATGCAATGCATCAAAGATTCAAGAAATAAACATAGTACAAAGGATGATTGGAGTTAGAAATTGAGCATCATTGTTAGTTGCTTTTCTAAGACATCTACCCAATCCCCAGCCAATCCCAACCTTTGATGTAAAGCCGCAGACTTCAATGACCAAGATTATATAAACTATAAAATTACATTTCAATTCTAAGAATGTTTGTATGCACAAGTGTTCAAAAACTGGACAATAATAACTAGTTGTTGGTCAAAAACATGAAAAGCCAGAACTACAATTATGTAACACTCTAGACAGTACAGCTTTAGAAGGAAATCATAATTCTGCTTCTAATTCACAGATCAAAATGGTGGCAGCCGAAAACAAATTTGGTTATTCATGTTGAGCATGCAAGAATAAAGAAAATAGATAGCCATACCAGATTATTCCTCTTCTAAATATCACCAACAATAGGTCTCTTCCTCAATGCCCTTCGCCATCATACACCACGTCAAACCTGAGGGTGAATTGTCGAAACTAATGTAAAACACTATTGTTGTGATTTTTGTTTACTGTATGCGGCGCTGTTCCTTTTACCTTTCGTCTTTGTTTCCTTCTTCTTGTTTGGTCCGAACAGCGACAACATCACTCACATCAACACCACCATTCTAAATAAAAAATCCTTTTTTGTGTGTTGACCTAAATCAGAAGCAATGGCACGATTCCAACATCGAGGTGGGTGCGGAGTGACGCCATGGTCATGTGTGTGATAGTGGTGGTTTGGGTTGTGGGAAAGAAGACCCGACTAAGACCACCTGCAATTGCAAATCAGAAATTAGACCCAATATGCAAAAGAGGAAAGGGTTTTCCAAACCATAGTGCTCACAAAGCTTAAAGATATAAAATCTCCACAGTCATCCTAAGCCCTTATTGACAAGAAATAAAATAACTGAAAAACAAAAAATAGAAGGTGGACCGCATGCAATAGGAGCTTTCATACCTTAACCTGGAGCCTTAGGAACTTCACATAGTCAACAATTTCATGATGCATCACCGCTCTGTCCGTCTACAACCACAACAATTTCAGCAAAAAGAATGCCCACATAACAAAAGCCCAGAGAAAGAGAAGAGAGAGACAGTAGTAGTTGGTGTATCACAGACTGAGAGAGGCAAGACGCCAGGGCACGAGATTCCAATTTAAAAATTGACACTGTTATTCAAAGACGATTAAAGGTAAACTGTATTTGAATTACCAAGACAAAGACGATTTCCTTAGCAAACGTCATTTTTTTTTTTACATTTTAACATCGTTTCTTTATAAATCGTCGTTGTAATGTTCGCTTTTATTACAAAATTGCCACCGCGTATAATACTACGACGTTTTTCTTATAACCGTCGTTGTACTAGTGTCGTAGAAGCAATGCTTTGTAGTAGTGTTCGAAAGAAAGAGAAATAACAAATGAATTTATCTCACTCATAAAATTATAAAAATATTTTTTTACTTTTCAAAATTAACTTATCAAAATCAATTTATTATTTAATCTTATAAAAAACATTAAAAGGAATAATATTTAATTGATTAAGATATTTAAATTTTAAATTTTAAAGGCTAATTAAAATAAGTGTGTTACTAGATATGAAAAGGTATACTTTTACTCTTTTTATTATAATAGAGAAGAATTGTAACAACAATGTAATAACAAGTGGTATCAAAATAATACTTATATTTTATAGTAATGATATTTTCATAATAAAAATATTATTACACCATCTTTGCTGGCTACTTTTCTCATGTTCTTTCTAAATGTCATATTTATTTTATTTTGTCACATTTTTCTTCAAGTGTTGAGATACTTTAGGAACAATAAGGATAGAAAACATGCTGTCATGATAAATTTTTAGGTTCGAGTAATATTACAAAGCTTGGCATTTATTAATATCACATGCATAATAGTGATAGTGGCTTGTCCATTGCAGTTGTTTTGTGAATGATTGCATCCCAGTTATGGTACAAGTGATCATACATAAAAAGACAGAACTAACAAACGAGAATCGTCTTCCAACGTTTCGATTCTCTTCAGATCCTTGTGAGATATTCCTTGATTCCATGCACTAATGGATCGGTCCCGGCATGCACCACTTATATTGCTTTCAAACCAATTGAGTAATTATTACTCAAACCTATTTTTTTATCTTTTATTTTTTATTTTTTATTTTTATTTTTTATAAATTTATTTCAATTCTAATCCTTTAAATTTGTTTTATTAGTCTCGATCTTCATAAATTTTAAAGTGATTCCTATTATTTTTAATAACAACGTGCATTACCAAAAAAAGTGTTATTTTTGGCTGTTTATTTGTGGCGGTCATTTAAAATTGTCAGAAAATAATATAATTTGTGACCAATGATTCAGCCATCAGAAACTTGACACATGTCTTACGCCTGATTTTAAATTTAAATATCAAGGTTAAATATGAAAAGACTCCAAATATGCTTTGCAACTTGTCTCTCTTGCTTCAGAACATGAAATTTTCATTTCTCTCTCTCTTTTACGTTTCTCTCTCGTTCTAGAAAACGCGTCTTCTCTCTCGAACACTTTCTCTAATCTGCTGCCACCAACATTGATTCCGGCCAGCATGAGCATCATTTTCTGAATCTAAACTGCTGAAATTCCTCTTTTCATCGACCTCTGTCAAAGTCTGATGAATTTTCCCCCCAATCGAAGCCTTCATCAAACCCTAGTTGTGACCTTCAAAACCATTTTCAACCACCACTATAAGTATCTTTCAAATCCACTTTGATCAAAGTCTTTCTCTTGTGAACCGCAACAAATCTTACTTCGATATGCGCTTTCTCTTTGATAAAGGTGAGCTTAACACTAGATCTGAACCTTAATTTGATGCTTTCTCACTATGAGGAGTTTAGATTTGAACGATTCAACTTGGAATTGTAGGTTCTGAACGGTTTCATTAACCTTTTCACCATTTTCAACAACAGGTACTTATCAACATTGCTTTTTTATTTATTTTTGAATTTTTAATTTTATTTATATTTTAGTTTTTATAATAAAAATTAGCTCGACTTTGGGGACAACATGTATGATGACAAGGAAGAGTGGTTTCTTCAATATTTCCAATTCTGAGAAAGAAAATATCATTAAAAAAATCACAACAATATATACAGCTTTGCACTTTGCATCTACTTGCTATGAACTGTGAATTAACATAAGGATTCAATTTTGCGTTTCTCTGCCTAAAAGGTGAACTTCTTCTCTGCTTCTTGTTGTGAAGTGTGAATTAACATAAGGAAGAGTGGTTGATTTTTTGTTTTATATGTGCAGGAAACATCTCCCCCAAAACGCAAGTATGAAGAAGATATATACATTAATAATCATAGAGGTGTATGGGGTTCATGGTGGAAGGATCACCAATGGGGATACAAATGTTGTAAGCAAACTATAAGAAACAGTTACTGCACGGGGGCAACAGGAATTGAATCTGCTGAGGCAGTAACAGATTTAATGAAGGCAAACATTGATCGGAAAGCAGCATCTAAAGGCAAGTGTTCCTATTTATTCATTTTAGAATATTCTTCTTTGATATCATTCTTTATTTGCAACATTTCCATATTTTGTATTCTGTTTATTTCATCTTCTTCAATCCTGTTGTTTTCCATTATCTTTGTACGAGTACTCCTCAAATTTGGTATGGTTTATGTTGTTTGTCAACTATATTAAGTGCTTGCTATATCATTTGACCAAATGTAATCTAATTAACAGTGACGGCTTGTATTCTCATGCTTGTGTTTGAAAAATAAATGCAGACACTCCTGCTCCAGCAGAGGAGAAAAGGCTTGCTACTTGGGTAACCGATGTACAGGTGACCTGGTCCTAGACCAGAAAAAGCTTCCTGAGGCACTTAAAAAGGTCAATTTTGGTTTTTTATATTCATTTATCTTTCGATTTTCCATTCCTATTTAGAGATAATGTAATTGATTGACATTGCCCAAGTTTTGGAGCTTGACATTTTGAAAATATGTGGTTATGAATAATGATTTCATTTTCTTAGATTGTTAAGCAAACCATTTTTGTTTGGTCAGGAGGATGAAAGGAAGAGGGAAGAGAAAGACGAAAAGAAACACAAGTATCCTGTTAGATGGAATGATGAAGTAATGTTTCTATTTTGCTATTGTTTGTTAACCCACCCATAAGTGTTATCTCCAATGGGTGCAATTTAAGCAACCCTTAAATGATTCTCCTTAAATGGCTTTTAAATGGAAAAAATATATTTTTTATTCATAATTAATTGTTGCTTATAGAAGCAACTGGAGCTTAATTTTAACACCAAAAAATTTCAAACATTCAATCAATAACTCTCTTTTCTTATCATTACATTATCAATTAAACTAATCACTCTCTCATTTCTTCCTTACTCTTTCATGTTGTAAACAACTCAAGGGTAATAAATTTATTATACTTCACTTATTTCTTCCTTTCAAAAGTCAGATATATTGGATAAACTCAATTATAAAGTTTTACTATAGTGTTGTAATAAATTCAATATTTTATTTGGTATGAAATTTCTTGTTGAGTATTTCTTTATCTTATATTTAGGTTTATCGCTACGAGTCTTTGGTTCTAGTTGACTTCTTACCAACTGTTTCGTTGCAATTACATTTATGAAGTTTTTAAACTGCTTGTCCATTCCTGTTGGCACTGTTTTCAGATTTTACTATATCACTTTATTGGTAAAGTGGTGATGATCTGAAAGTTAAAACTGATTTATGGGAGAAAAATTCAAATTTTCACCAGGTTTAATCTAGTTTGATGAGTAGTGAGTGGTATTCTATTGCAGGATTGAAAGATGGGTCAAGCATTCTGTTGCTACCAAGTTGATAAGTCAAACGTAGCTATCAAGGAGCATTTTGGAAAATTTGATGATGTCCTAGAGCCTGGATGTCATTGCCTGCCGTGGTGTCTTGGGTACCAGATTGCTGGTAGTTTGTCACTATGAGTGCAGCAACTTGATGGAACCATGGTGCCATTATTTTGTTTGTCTTTCTCTCACATGAAATCATATTGTTTTTGTTAATTGGATTTCTAGTTACTTCATTTACTAAAAAGAATGTTCTGTGCTACTTAACAGAGAATTTTATTGTAATATATAATTACTGGTTATTATTGGTCTATGTAATGGATAATGTTTTTTGTAAATTGAGATTGAATTTTTAATGCTCTTCTTATTTCCCTACTTCATTCATATTTCCCCTGATCAATTTATTTCTTTGTATTTATGGTTCAGGAAATTTATTCTTGGCTTCTAATATTTCATTTTTACTCAGATTTAGTAAAGATATTGTAAAATATTTTCAATGACAAATGTTTTAATATTAATAATTATAATAATTATAATAGTATTGAAATTTGAGAGAATAGAAATTTAATATATTATGTCAATTGTTATACTTAGTCAAATACAAATGAAAATAATTATAGAACTAATGGAAATGATTAAAATTAGGAAAATATTAATATGTGTTTTTTTTTATCAAAAAAATACTGTTTTTGGAAAAAAAAAAGAAAAAAACACTTTGTGGAGGTTTTTGAACCGCTAGAAATAGACAACTTGAAAAAATTTAAAAAATGAAAAATAAATTTTGTGACGGTTTTAAGCCGCCACAATTTTTTTAGCAGATTTACCAGCGTTCTTCAAGAAGCCGCCACAATTTTTTCTGACGTTGTTACTTCTGTCAGTCAATCTTGACCGTCAGAAAATAAATTTGTGGCGGTTTTTAGCCGCCAGAAAGTGCTTTTTTAGCCGTCACAAAAAAATCATTTTTTTGTAGTGGTGTTATGAATTTAACAGCGTCACGTCAACAACTCTTATGTGGTATGTGATATAATTCTACATGTATATGATATCATGTCATATTTTTTATTAAGTGGTGATAAAGACCATTTTCAAAATTTATGAACACAAAAATTAACAAAAATATTTTGTATAATTAAAATTAAATTAAAAATATTTATAAAGAATATATATATATATATATATATATATATATTATGAGAGTGATGTGATTAAAAATTTGAGTAGTATAATCAAACATAAATTATCAAGATTTAATATCATGTAATTGTTTAAAAAGAATATGACTTTTTAACATTAAATCTTAACCCTCATGCAATACAATTTAATTTTAATCTTTTCACTTTCATATAAGATGTTTG
>PYAF01002998.1:192450-252923 GCA_007407185.1 Glycine tomentella | reverse complement strand
GAAGAGAATACTAATAATTGCTCTTTCTTAAAAAAAAACTTTTATAAAAAAAATTATGAATACTACAGTGTAATTTATAATGCATTTTAGCATAAATTTTAATAATAAATTATTTATTAATTTCTTAACTTTTACCCTTAAACTAGTAACTAAGAAAACCCTCTTCTTTATGTATAGTCACGACAAAAAAGGATATTTTTTACCAAATTTAATTTTAAATCATCCATTTAAATTGTACCATTAAGATTTACTCATCTCATCATATACATTCCTCTCATCAAATGCTAATAACCTTTAATTCTTTCATCCTTACCTAGGATCAATGGCTAATGTTGATCTTAATTTTCTCTCGAGGTACTACATGGTGTGATGCGACACATGGTGATATGAGAATATGATACTTAGACACTTTTATGAAGATATTACCTCTTAGATTTTTTTTTTTGTTAGCCGAACCTCTTATATAGGATTAAATTATACTTGTAAGGTGTGTTAAAAAAACTAGCTGATAAGTTAATTAAAACTTGTATGATAGGAGCTGAAAAATGAAAAGCTTAAAAACTAGTTGATTGAATATGTTCATGTAAGAACAAATAATTAAATGAGTTAAGGTCGCACGTGATGTTGTGCACGAGTGACTTGTTGGTCATGGGTTTGAATCCGGAAATAGCCTCTTTGTATATACAAGGATAAGACTGCATACAATATCCCTTCATCTTACCTGCGCATAATGTGGAGCCTCTGAACAATGAGGTATGTAGTTTTTAAGGTCGTACATGATATCTAAACTAGCATCCGAGGTTGTGATGACATGTAGAGTTTGTTTAGCTAACCACTTTAGAAGCATATCAACTAGTTTGAATAATTAATAAACTTATTTGATCGGCTTATAAGGTAGTTTGATAGAGAGGAAAAATATTATGTAGTCTAAGACCACTACTTGTCTCTGAAAAAATAATGGGACTAACCAAACCAAGAGAAATGGTGAATTGGTGTAAAATCAAATCGTCAAAAAACAAAGTTTTAAAACTTTTGTTGCCCAAAAGATCGTATCACAACTTTCTTTTAAATCAATATTGAATCAATCACCTGAATATAGTATCCTTTTTGTTAAAGTGCATCAATTTGAAATATCTTTGAAACTTAGCAAATTGATAAAGAATGCAATAGAGAGATATGAGAGTTAAAGAGAAGATAGAGAACAACATTTATACTGGTTCACTCTTTATTTCTAGAGAAGCTAATCTAATTATTTAATTCAACCCGAATTAGATTGTCATTATACAATGTGAGTTTTATAAGCAATCACAAGCAATTTCAAATTCTACCTAAAAAATGAACTTAAGCACCCAACCCTAGGGTCCTTATTGAATCTAAGCTTAAGAGAAACCTACTCTTAGTTTCAAACTAGAAACACTTATTCTAGCATGTGATAAGTGCCATATCTTAGTAAAATTAGGACTTCAAAGAAGGAACTTATCCTTTGCTTTCACTAAAATTATTTAATGAATTTACCCTAAAACCTAGTTAGTTTGTATTTTATACTTGGATGAACATTGTTTTCATATTTTGGGAAGAATTGTCCAATCTTATTTTTCATTTTGATAGGTTCAAGGAATTCCAAAGCTTCAGAACAAGCAAAGCAAGCAAAAAGGGCTTAAAAAGGCAAATATGGGAGGTGTTATAAGCAATCAGGCCCAAAATCCATCAAAACCCAAAGAAATCTTCAACACTAAGCAATTAACAAGCCCAGGCGACCAACCCCAGTGCATTTGGCTCGCCCAGGCGAGCTTCAAGTTCCAAGGAGATATACATAAGCTCGCCCAGGCGAGCAAACTCAGGCCAAACCACTCGCCTGGGCGAATGAAGCAAACAACACCCCAAAACCTATATAGAGGCCACAAATTTGGAGCAAGGGACACACTTTTTTCCATTCCTTTGGCTGCTTTGTTCATTTCTTAGCTTAGGAATCTTGAAACATTGATAGTAGATAGCTTAAGAGAGTGAGAGAGGTGAGGATTATAGTGGAGATTCTGCCGGAAAGGATCGATGATGAGTTGCTTCATCAATTCTTCTCTTGAGTAAATTCTCCCCATGATCGCCTAAGCTTCTCTAAGGATTGGACGTACTCTTCTCATCCCTATGTCTTTCTTTTAATATTTACCTATGCATGAATCGTTCTATTACTTATTGGTGATTTCGTTCTGTCCTTAATGCTTGATGCTACTTGATCACTAGCTTCATGAAATTAACTCTAAACGAGACTGGAAAGTAATCTTTGGGTTTGAACCAAATGATTTCACTCATTACATTACGTTGCTAGGAATAGGGCATAACATTTTGATTGCATTAAACATGCGAATATAATATTAATGTTGGGATCAATATGTGAGGGATCGATATTTAGTAAATATCCTTAGGACTCTTACAAGGAATCGATTTAGGGTTATTCAAAGTATGCAACAATAAGGATAGAAAATGATTTACGCATAGGCAACGTTAAATGAATACAAAAGGGGGTAAGAAAGACGAAATCCAATCCTACACTTTTCCTGAATTAAACTCGTTTTATTTGTTTCCGTAGTTTCCGCATTCGTTAGATTTTTATTCTCGTTATATTTGTACGTTTTGTTATCGCATAAAATCAAATGAACTTTCGCTTACACTCTTTGTACATAAACTGTTGAATTTTTATTTGAACTAACTAAAGTAAACTCAAGTCCCTGTGGAGACGAACTTTTATAAATTTTGTAACTTACAACGACAAATCGGTACACTTGCCGAGAGTCTAACAGCATCCAATAAAACTCTTACAATAACAATGCGTAAAAAGTATATGAAACAAAATCAAGGAGAGATACAACCTTCACATTCAAATGCAAGAACAAAAGACTTGATTGAATGGATCTCTCTTGACCTCAAGTGTGTTTACAAATCACTAATCACATAACCCTTAGAGAAACTTTGCTTTAGAAAACTTCAAGAAATGAAAATTGAAGTTTGTAAGTTGTAAAATTTGGTTGAAAGTAATCGATTACATTTTCCATTTAATCGATTAAAGTGTTCTTCCCTAATTCTGAAAAACATTTAAGAACAATGAAATTGATTAAACTCTTGATTTAATCGATTAAAGTATTCTTAATCACTTCTGAAAACACTTTCAAGAACAATGTAATCGATCTTATATCCTCGTAATCGATTAAACCAAATCCATGATTTCTCTGCAAGTTCTCAAAGACTTATCTGATTGATTACACACAAATGATTTTTCTTATATTAGAAACCAATGAGTTATATAGCACAAATGATTTTTCTTATATTAGAAACTATTTTCCTACTTCTATATGATGATGCATGATGTACACACAGATTGGCTAAGGATAATAAGCAACAAGCAATACAAATGCCACTAAATATGGTGTTGGGCATGTGTACTGTCCAGGGTCCACAAAATACATGTGGCAAGTGACATGACGTTTTAGTATGCACGTCAGCCTTGGCACAGGAGCACATACACCTCGTCCTTAGCAACTGTACTACGGGACCAAATAGATTATCTCTAATACCTCATTATTTGAATATTATCAATAATGTTGTAATTTCCTTATCAAGTGACAAGTACTTAATTATCTATAAGATACACATTATCTATAAGCTACAATTATCTACAATCTAGTAATTATCTGCAAGGGTTGTTACACCACTATAACAACACCTACAAACAAGGACTCAAAGCTCCTACTCCACTCTATAAGTATTGAGTTCTATCTCACCATTTTCATATATCTCTGATTCTCACCTAACTCATGTACTTACTTGATCGTCGAAGTCTTTTGTTTTGCATGTCCCCATTTTTGTCCTCCTAACAAAGGGTACTCACAGCTCAGCATGCGAGATCGTGAAACCCATCTTGACCATGTCCACCCTGACGTGGGTCCGCTCCAGATTTTGGTAAGTACAACATGTAAAAGTTAAAACTCGTATTAGTCTTGATCTTTATGTTGCTCCCTCTATCTCTAATAGTCTATGGTTTGGACCAATATCTATGTGACATATATTCAAGTTTTTTTAATTTTATGAGAAAAAATTAATAACACTTAACTATGTGTCATATACTAAGGGGATCTAACTCAATGGTTGAATAATATGCATAAGTGTTATAAACTTTTTGATATTATTTTTTATTCTTATCGAATAAAAAAATGTTTTATAAAGATTATGGACAATAATAGTACTGAGGCCTTAATGTAGTTACTTCTTCGACAATTCAGTACATGTTAGAATTAGAACAGTAGCCTCAATGTCTCAAGGACATAGGGAGTCATTTCCTCAGGATTATACCTAGTTCATTCCAAAACACACTTAACAATTTGAATGCACTAAAATTAATTGACCATACCCTTTCATAGCAATGAAGATATTAGCTTCATGAATCATACTAATAATATATTATTCAATGGTTATTTTTTGTCACTTTCTCTAAACTAACTTGAAATCCAAAATCATGTCCAAACACAATCCAACTATAACTTTTGCCAAATACATCACATGTGATTAAATTTTAGTTTGTGTATTCTGAACTAGAGTCTCTAGTGCTTGTACATTGTTGTGTATATCATCAAACCATAGAAAACTCAATACCACTTCTAACACCTTGTGTTCCAATGTGATAGTCCTTCTTCCACCCTAAACATCATTTTGCTGCAGCTCTCTATTTCTGGCCACAGTTCAGATGTGATCATAGAACTACTTGTATCCCCTTTCATGATTGTGAAGACAGAAGACCAAGCCATGCCGTCCCTTACAAAATAACATAACACTTTTTTTTACTTTCTTTTTACCTTTCGCTATCTGATATATATATATATATATATATATATATATATATATATATATATATATATATTTTATATCTACGTTGCTGGGGAGTGTTGCTTCTATATTTTATGTTTGTCACCATTTTCACTTACGGCAACATACACAAATGGTCCAATGAAAACATCATGATAGTCCTGAAGTGGCTCCAATACCTTCACCACATCACTCATAGAGGGCCTTGCATTTGGGTGATGACTCAAGCATTTAAAAGCCAACATAGCAACTTTCATGGCTCCTTTCATGGGAAATTGCCCTTCTAGTCTACGATCTATGATGTTGTATACCTTTTTCTGATCTCTCAACAAAGGCCTTGCCCATTCCACCAAGCTCTTCCTTCCATTCGACTGAGATTTATCCACTACTCGTCTTCCTGTAAGCAATTCCAACAGCACCACTCCATAGCTATAGACATCACTCTTGGTTGTAAGGTGACCTATTAAACAAACAATGAGTAATTGGTTAGCTTCATCAAATATAACTTTCTATCATTTTGGACATAAGAAATTATAGCGCGTTTGATTGCACGATGTGGATGTGATTTTCTATCTCTAACCAGAAGCTAATAGTTGTAAATTTCACGTTTTTGGGCTGAATTGACGTGATTCTTTGATTTCTGGGGAGTTTCGAAACATGCACTAAATAACACGACAAAAATAAAAGGGAAGTTTAATTTCTAGTAATGTGAAAGGCACAAGTTCAATTTGCACGGCATAAGTTTTTATTGAGGCTTGTAACTTGCTTTTAGGAGTAAGAAATGAAATAGTATCCCATCCCCCCTTTACTTTTATGTGCCAATTCATGCTAGAAACTTGGTAAACATTTTGTATGGTAGTGCTACTAGTGCATATACCTGTCATGATGTACTCAGGAGCAGCATAACCTTGTGTTCCCATTATGCGTGTTGTTACGTGTGTGTCTTCCCCTTCAGGGCCATCCTTAGCTAGCCCAAAATCAGAGAGTTTAGCTGTGAAATCCTAGATTTGGAAAAAGATAAAAATTAAGAGTCTAAGTTAATTTCTTGATATGACCCCAAGGAAGATGATGCAAGAGATATAACATGATTCTTCAGAAGAGATCAAAGAACATACTGAGTCTAGTAAAATGTTTGAAGCTTTAAAATCGCGGTATATTACAGGCTTATCTGCTTCGTGTAGGAAGGCCAGACCCTTGGCAGCTCCTAATGCAATTTTCATCCTAGTTGACCATGGCATGGCGGCAGAGTATCCTGTTCGTATTAGAACAAAAGAAGCTGTTATTAAACCTTGGTTTATATTAAGACTCCAATTTTTTTGCATTAATATGATGGATTGTCAATTTGTAATCGTTTTCATCAGTATCCAAAGAAAACATAGAGGTTTAAAAAATTAGGTGTGCTAGACCGTGTAGAACAGAGCATCCAAAAATCTAAATCATTTGATAATCATTATTCAGCTTGATCTTGTAATCATGTTTGACTTTGAGTGAATTACTATTGATATAATCAGAGATACAGCAACAAATGAGCTCATGAACTTCATGTACAGTCCTACCCTTTTGAGGAAAGAATGAGAAAATTAAAGGAGGATAAGTAGAAGAGAGAAAAGAGACATACTTCTGAATAGTTGATCCTCCAAGCTGCCTCTTGGCATGTATTCATACATCAAAAGCCTATGTTCATCCTCATAACAATACCCAATTAACTTGACAAGATGTGGATGCCTTAGTTGTCCAAGAAATATAATCTCTGCCTAGAAAAGAAAATATGTTCAAAACAAGAGTTTTTCATGAGATGCTGCTGTTCAATTAATTATTGTAAGGTATTTATTCATAAGTGTAGTAGTATTTTGTCAAGAAAAGAAATATGTTGGTATATTAAATTGATATGTGAACCAAATAAATGGGGTTATTGTGGGAGGACTAATCATGAAAAAAAGTTAAAAAGGGCACTTGAGAAAGCTAACTAACCAGCCACTCCATGTGACCTTGCAAGCCATCCAAGTCCAACCTTTTCACAGCTACAGTCTGAGCCTTCAAACCAGACCTAAGTTTGTCATCAACAAAACCCTTGTAAACAGGTCCAAACCCTCCTTCACCTAGCATGTTACTCCATGAGAAACTGTTTGTTGCTTCCCTTAGCTCCTCAAGTGTGAATGCATAGAGCTTTGAGCCAGCAAATGAAATTGAAATATCTTCAATGGCCTGCGTGGAGCTTGAATTGCTCACATCAGATAGACATAGCCTCTGGAAAGAACCTTGTTTTAAGACCTGTTTCTCTGATTCCTCCAAGGAACACTTAACCTTGTAACAACTTAGGATCAAGATCACAGACTTCCATGTGTTTCTTTTAGTACTCATTTGGTTCATATGTGCAATTGCAATAACCTTGTTGTGTATGTATATAATTTTCTTTCACAAGCTACTCTTTTAATTCTAAAATATGAGAAAGACGACATAAAATTGGGAATGATTGATGCCGCTGGAATAAAATAAGTGTAAGCTAATGAAATTTATAAGCACATATTTTCACCTACTACCTTAGAAGAAAAAATGTGGGGAGATTCCTTGACTTCTAGAACTCTTGAATGTGGATGCTAATCATGCTATAACTATAGCACACGATGTGCATAATTGGTTTCTATTTTAGTTTATTTCATTTTTAGTGACTTTTTAATTTTATAACTACAATATTTGTGATATATCTCCAATTAATTATAGGTCAAGTAACTTGCCTACCTATTATTGACTTCAATGTTACACTAATATGAATGCATCTCTATCTATCTATCTATCTTGCATCCCTTGCCGTCCAATTTTTTTTTTTTTTTTTTTTTTTTTTTTTTTTTTTTTTTTTTTTTTTTTTTTTTTTTTTTTTTTTGTGTGTGTGTGTGTGTTTAGCAATTGATGTACATTCGCCTGGAAGATCGGAAAATGAAAGAGGTGTAACAAAATTCCATTAGTGCCAAACCAACAATTCCATTGTCTAATTTGTTGTTGCACACGTCAAAGGGTTTTCTTTAATCGTTGGATGGGTTATATTGCAGACACATGCCTTATTATAACAATAGAAAAGTGCAAGGTGGATACAGAGTACTATTTTATAGTTTAATAGATATGTCCCAATATTTGGTAGGTAAGGTTCATCTACGATATTGTTGTTAGGATGTCATGATCATACAATAGCAAGATGACAATGAAACTCTCCTTTAAAATTCTTATATGATCATCAAGGACAGCTTCTAGAATTTAGAAGTTAAGGGATTTCTCTTACATAATTTATATATTCTTATATTATTATTTTATTTTGGATTAATGAATTTGTGTTCATAGAATTGTAATAAAGCCATCAAATGTGTGCAAGTCAACACGGCAAAGGACTTTCACGAGGGTTAGATATATGGAATCCATGTATTGAAAGAAAATTTTAATTTTAAAAAAGTGGAAAAAAGTGATGAAGGTTGGGAAGGTCAAAGAGAAAGGGTGAACCAATTAATCTAACCCACAACCACTTCCATCGCTCATGGAAATTGTTGCAAAACAGAGACGTAATCATTTGGAAAATGGATTGCATGCAACGGCTTAAAGGGGGTAATCATTTAATTAGTGTTTGACAATTGCACTGCCCTTTCAAGTTTCTAAGTTAATGTTAAGATCTACTAATTGGTTTTTCATATAAAAGTTAGAGAAAGGGGTATGGGGCGGCTATTACATTTTGAGTTTTTTTTATTAATAATAAATGTGAGTTGCTAGTTTATTAATTTTGTTAGTGGGAGAATTTGAATCTATGACTTTAATTTTTTTTCTCTTTTTCTTTATCACTAATCTAACCTTATATCTTTCAGTTACATTTTGAGGATTTTGAGATGGAGGGGTATTTTACAAACTTTAAGTTGATGATGCTCCCTACATAGGAGAAATGATGGTAGTTATTATGATTTTTAGGGGTTGAACAACTCTCAATTGGAATTTAGCATAGTTATAAGATTGATTTTGTGATAAAAAGAGAAAGAGAAAAAAATCATGAGTTTAATTCTTTTTACTAATCAATTAAATACTAACAATTAACAATTAACATTCGTCTATAAAAAATTGAGAACTCCCATTAAAGGAAAGAAAAATACACTTAATTATCATATCATCGTGCACAAGCAAGAACCTAAAATCAATCGAAGTTCCGTGTATAAGAACAACACTTATGTACAATTTCTTATATTTTTTGTTATTTTTTCATTAAAATTAGTTTTATTTTAATAATTCATGTAATAAAAGGTAAAAATTAATTAGTGATATTAAAATATTGTTGAATGTTTTTCAGCCCAAGGCCTAATGACATATTCTAATTGGTAACTAAAGGTAGAGACATCAAGAATATAAAAACTCCAAATCTAATTACCTTAAGATACAGATTATCCTCCCTTTACCATGATTGATAAGATTAAGTAACTTTTAAAATATCCTAAGCTAAATTTTTTTCTAATTCATTGATAATATAAATAATATTTACACCCAATGAAAATTTTACCCATAAATTTGCATGACAATTCTGTATAAATTACAAATTTGTGTTTTGTTTATCATATATTGGTATGAAGCAGATATGTCGAAAGAAAGCGATGATTAATTTTTATCGAAGACTATAAATACACATAAGGTGAATATTTTCTTTTTAACATGATTTATTTCATACTAAATAACCAATTAAAATTTAAACCATGAAAGTATATATGAAACAACTTGTTAAATTGTGTTTTTCTAGCGGGGGATATCAATAGGCTTCCAACCCTTTATATCATAGCTCTTAAGCTTCTAATGATATGCACGGCTTATACTTTAATTATTTGGAACGATGCATTAGCGTTAATTAAATATAGTCAGCAGCAATAGTTTCAACCAAAGGTACGTATTCAACAATTGAGGTCACCCTAAAAATGATATACAATAATCATTAATCTCCTCTTCATATCCTACCCGTTTATGTGGACTTCTTATTTACTAAGTGGGTTATTTCTTAAAAGTATTTATCAAAGTGGTAGAGTTTTAAAACTATTTATCTATTAGAGATGATTTTTGTCATGTAAGATGTAAAAGACATCATCTTAAATAACCTCTTGTATTTTTTGTTTGTCCACTATTAAGAGGTACCATTTTGTTTAGCTTCTTCTTTTCATGTATTCGGTCAGTACCCGAGGCCTTATCCTGTGTATAGTCAACAAGAAGCACCATCCTGAATAGCTCCTTATGCGTGTTGATGTCACTCAATACTGGACCTGTTGTGCAAGATTGGAGTGAAGTTTCACGTATTGTTTCCTGACCCCTGGACATGGTTTTGCTTCCTGGACGTGTTATGCTGAAGGTTTCGTCCAAGTGATGTTTTTTTTTTTTTAAAAAAAAAAAAAAATTATTATATTGTTTTTTGACATATAAATGTATATTTTTAAGCTTATTTTAGTTACCTATTACATATTATGTTTTGACCCTTTTTTATTTTGCATGTAAATGTAGCATGAATGTGGTCCTCTGTATTGTATTTTAACATTTGTGTTATGTTTTTTAATATTACAGTAAAAAATGTAGTGAAAAATATTTTTGATTGAAATTATGATATTTAATATATGTTTCCTCATATAATTTTTTTTGCTAATATTAGGCTCATTTTTTAAGATCTTATTTAGAATAGTTATTTTATAATTCAAAATAAATTTTTAAATAGATATGTAATATATAGAGTGTGTTTATGAAACTACGTAAAATATTTATCTTAAATAGTTTTTAATGGACCTTTTTAAAAACCTTATAAAGTTTTTGAAAATATAATCAAGTTTACTTAATATAGTATAATTATGAAAAAATAGTATAAATTTTTATTCCTAAATTGAAACGTTAAAAATAGTATAAATTAAAACGTTGTATGTGCACCTGTCCTCGTCTTAGAAGATAGTAACAAGGTCAAGGGTGTCAGATTGAAGAAGGTCAAGTATCGTGTGACACCGACAAAGCACAAAACGGTCAGGGTGATGTGTCATGTTAGTGGAAAAAAATAATACAATATGTCACTTAAGATAGCATTTACTGTAACTTACGTTACAAAAATCAACTATAAGTAAATAATTTTAAGATTACACCACTTTCATAAATACTTTTCAGATATATTCTGATGGAGGTCTATAACAAACTAAGAATTTAGAAGCAGAGCTTGAAACACTTCTTTTGATGAGTTTTAAAGGATCAATGACAAAAATTAGGATTCAAGGATTCCAAGATCACATCCAAGCTAATTTGGACAAGTATGAAGAGGCGCATCAACTCAAGGATGACAAAGGCTGGATTTTGATGTCTCAAGTCCAATTTAATTAAATAAATTTCAGCACTTGTTAGAAGCAATTATGTAAAAATACAAAAATATATACTTGTTTTAATCGAGTACAATATATATGTAATCGATTACAAGTAGTTTAGTTACATACAGAAACAAGACTTATCTGTTTTAATCGATTACCAATTATCTATAATCGATTACGCAACACTTGGAAAAACAAAAACTCTTTGTATTAATTGATTACATAGCTAAATAATCAATTAATTTGTTCATACATTTGTTTTCAAAAGATCAAGAACAAAATAATCTATTATATGGCCTATTAATCGATTACATAAGATGAAATAATCGATTACTTGGACGAAATAATCGATTATATTCAAGTATTTCCGTTTTTTTATATAAAGTTGTCAACTGAATGTAAAACAAAACTCGATTTTTCTGAGGTGAATGAAAGCAGAGTTCATTTGTAAGACATTTATCTCTTGTTCTTGTGTAAGAACTTCATGTTTCTTATCAATAGCTTCAAGCTATTGTGGCGATTATTCCTAAACTTATTGGAAAGCTTTTTCTTGGTACCATCCACCTTCATCCCTTACCTTTACCCTACTTTCCATTGCTGAAATCAAAGCTTACAAACAACAATTAGTTTGTAGAAACTGGACAGATTTATGTCCTTGAAGAAAGATTGAAGTTAGAGTTTCAATCCAAGGTAGATTTGGAAAAATTCATGGTTGATGGGTTCAGCCATACATCAAGTGGTATCTAGAGCCTAATCCTTGTGGAATTCTTCTTTCAAGTGCAGTTTTAAAAGTCTTCAAAGGTAAAATTTTTGCAACTTTTGAAAATCTGAAATCCATTCTTTTTCCTTGTGTTCTTGTGTTTTTGTGAAAATCTTTGGTGGGTTAGTCTTGTTTATTGATCTGCCACATAACCCTTGTGTCTTTCTTCAAGTCCCAAGTAATTTCATTCTTCATGTTCTTCATGAGTTCTTGAATTTTTTTTCTCTAATCAATTCTTGTTAATTTTTTGTTTGTAGTGTTGTTGTGTTGTATGATCACTTGTTTTGATTCTACTCTCATGTCTAAACTAAATTGAGTTGGTAGAAGCAAATTTTACAACTGTTATACATCATATTTTCGTGATTCATTAATTTCCTTAAGAATTTTTGAACTTGTGCAAAAGAAAAACAAAGGCTTACAAAAAAAGTTGTGAAAGAAACAAGAAAAGATCAAAGAGAAACATTTTGATTTAGCCAAAGAAATTATTGAATTGTGGTTGGAAAAATACAAAGAAAAATAGAATTTAGAAGCAAAGCAAAGTTACAAAGGCTACAAGTTCAAATTTCCTTTGAACCACAAAATTAAGTGAGCTTTTATGACATGCAAATTTGGTGAAAATTGGCTTCTAGCAATTGAATTTACTTAGCATAACCTTCTTGTGTAGTTTGGTACAATCCATAGATTTCCTTGAGTTGTCTCATCAAATTCCATTTGAGTTGTGTTTTTCCAAAAATTTTCTTTTGTTGCTTGTCTCTTAAAATTTCCAAGGTTTTGTCTTAGAGTTTTCTTGTTTTTGGACTCTTTAGCCTAGCTTAGAATTGTTTCCTATTTCACTATAGTAAAGAAGCTTGATTTGATTAGAAGTTTTTACTCAAGAACTATAGAGAGGAATAAGAGTGGAAAAAGGCAAGAGAGAACATTATAGAAAAAAGCCTAGAAAGTGTGCAAACACGAGTGAGAGGATAAACACTTCAAGAGGGGTGAGAAATTTGTTATATACTTGTGTTTTTGCTAACCATTTCTTTTGAAGGATGAGCTCATTAGGAGATGAGGCTTTGTCACCTAGGACCTCTAGGTTGAAGGAATCCATGACAAAACAAATGGAAGACTTGTAAGCCAAAATGAATGCAAGATTTGAGGAGTTCCAAAAGAAGACTCAAAGAAGGAGTAGTCCAAATGGTAGTGTGGATGGAGAGGCTCATGGTGGTAAGGGGTTGAGTGAGTATGCTTCCTCTCATGGAGGAAATTATTATGATGAGAAGAGTGAGAGGGAAAATAGGAGAGAAAATAATAGAAGAGAACATAGGAGATACAATCCTAGGAGGAAAAATAGAAATGAGGAAGATTGGAGGGTGAGGAGAGAAGAAAGAGAAGGGAGGAATGGAGGATTGGGTGGAGTGAAAATAAAAATTCCAAAATTCCTTGGCAATAATGATTCCAAAGAGTACTTTGAGTGAGAGATGAAAGTAGAACAAATTTTCTTATGCCAACAATTTGAGGAAGAAAAGAAAGTTACTCTAGCAACTCTAGAGTTTGGTGGCTATGCTTTGACATGGTGGAACCAAATTCAAATGGACATAGGGAGAGGGAGAAGGCAAAGAGTAAATTCTTGGGATGACTTGAAGCCATGCTTGAGAGGAAGATTTGTCCCCACTTATTATGCAAGGAAAGCCACAACAAACTTCAAAGACATTTCCAAGGCTATAAAAGTGTTGATGACTACTATAAGGAAATGGAATTAATGATGATAAGGGCTGAAATTGTGAAGAGCCAGGAGGCAACAATGGCTAGATTCCTTCATGGCTTGAATAGTGAAATTCAAGATGTAATGGAGCTACACTCATATGCAACAATTGAGGAGTTAGTCCACAAAGCTCAAAGGGTCCAACAACAAATAAAAAGAAGAAAAGCTTCCTTTTCTAAGACCAATGGGGCTGCACCTTCTAGCTGGAAGGACAAGCCTAAAACGGAGATTTCTCATGTGAAAAATAGAGAAGAGAAGGTGGAGAGCTCAAGCAAAAAAATAGTGGAACCGACTCCAACAAGATCAAGCAATATCAAGTGTTTTAAATGCCTTGGTAAGGGTCACATTGCTTCCCAATGTCCCAACAAGAGAACTATGATTTTGCTTGATGATGGAGGCATAAGGAGTGAGTCTTCAAGGGACTCAAATAGTTCTTCAAGTGAAGAAGAAGAAGAACTCACACTAGTGGAGGCCGAAGAGGGTGATCTCTTGATGGTAAGGAGAATGTTGAGCAATTTTTGCATATAAAAAGAGGAAAGTCAAAGAGAAAATATTTTTCACACAAGGTGTTTAGTTGAAAAGAAAGTGTGCTCACCTATCATTGATGAAGGGAGTTGCACCAATGTTGCTATCACAATACTTGTGGAGAAATTACACTTGCCAACTATAAAGCATCCAAGACCATACAAGCTACAATGGCTTAGTGAAAATGGAGAAGTGGTGATAAATTCTCAAGTGCTTATTCCTTTTTCTATTAATGCTTATAATGATAATGTTCTTTGTGATATTATACCTATGGAGGCTGGTTATATCCTCCTTGGTAGACCATGGCAATATGATAGGAAAGTGATACACAATGGCATGGAGAACACTTTTGAATTTGAGCACTTAGGTAACAAAATTATTTTGAGGCCTTTGACTCCTAAACAAGTGTGTGAGGATCAAATAAAGATGAAAGAAAAGAGAATAGAAAAGTTTAAAAAAAATACTGCACCTAAAAAAGAGAAGAAAAGTGAGCTAGTAAAGAGAAAAACTAGTGAAAAGAAAAGAAAAGAGAAAGAAATGAGAGCAAAAAAATTCATGAGATTAAAGAGAGCTTGTTCTTGAGTGAAAAGCAAATTAAGAGAGTGTTATTGGCACAATAACCTCTTTATTTTATGCTTCCTAACTCTCTTTGTTTACATGTTGAAAAAGAAGATGAAAAATTACCAAAAGCTATGCAATCTCTTTTGGAGAAATATCATGATGTTTTTCCAAAAGAAGTGTCTAATGGCTTGCCTCCTTTGAGAGACATAGAACACCAAATTGACTTGATTCCAGGTTGTTCACTTCCAAATAGGCTAGCATATAAGACTTCCCCATGGAAGCAAAGGAGATCCAAACACAAGTGGAAAAGCTACTTGACAAAGGGTGGATCCGTGAGAGCATGAGCCCTTGTGCTATGCCTATTATTCTTGTGCCTAAAAAGGAGGGAACTTAGAGAATGTGCACAGATTGTAGGGCAATCAACAACATCACCATAAGGTATAGACATCCCATCCCTGGACTTAATGATCTTTTAGATAAATTGCATGATGCTACTATTTTCTCTAAAATTGATCTTAAGAGTGGGTATCATCAAATAAGGATGAGGGAAGGGGATGAATGGAAAACAGCTTTCAAAACAAAATTTGGGCTTTATGAATGGTTAATTATGCTTTTTGGTTTGACTAATGCACCTAGTACCTTTATCAGACTTATGAATCATGTTCTTAGACACTTTATAGGAAAATTTGTGGTAGTGTACTTTGATGACATTCTTGTTTATAGTGCCAATTTAAATGATCATTTGATGCATGTAAAAAGTGTCTTGGAGGTGCTAAGGAATGAAACATTGTATGGAGCAATTGATAAATGTTCTTTTTTCACTTCACAAGTAGTGTTTCTAGGTTTTGTAGTAGGTGCTCAAGGAGTCCAAGTGGATCAAGAGAAAGTGAAAGTCATCATGGAGTGACCAACTCCAAAAGGTGTGAAGGATGTGAGAAGTTTTCATGGTTTAGCTAGTTTTTATAGGATATTTGTGAAGGACTTTAGTACCATTACTTCTCCTTTGAACGAATTGATGAAGTCAACTGTGAGCTTTTCTTGGAAGCAAGAACATGAAATTGTTTTCCAAACATTGAAGGATAAGTTATCTCATGCACCTATTCTTGCATTACCTAATTTCAATGCTTCCTTTGAATTGGAATGTGATGCATCTAATGTGGACATTGGGGGGTTTTAATTCAAGATAAATATCCTATTGCTTATTTTAGTGAGAAATTGAAGGGTGCATGTTTGAACTATTCAACTTATGATAAAGAGTTGTATGCACTTGTTAGAGTCTTGCAAACTTGACAACATTATCTTTTACCTAAGGAATTTGTGATACATAGTGATCATGAATCTCTTAAATATTTGAAAAGTCAAGGCGAACTCAACAAGAGACATGCTAAGTGGGTTGAGTTCATTGAGCAATTTCCTTATGTCATTAAACACAAGCAAGGAAAGTTGAATGTGGTGGCGGATGCCTTATCAAGAAGGCATTGTTTGATTTCTATGCTTAAAACTAAGATGCTTGGTTTTAATCACATAAAGGAATTGTATGTAAGTGATCATGACTTCTCTAGTATTTTTGCTTTGTGTGAAAAAGGGGCTCATCAAGGATATTTTAGACATGATGGTTTCTTGTTCAAGGAAAAGAAGCTATGTGTTCCTAAAAGCTCTTTGAGAGAACTTTTCATTAGGGAAACACATGAGAATAATTTAATGGGACACTTTGGTGTATAAAACTTTGGCTATTTTACATGAACATTTCTTTTGGCCAAAAATGAGGCATGATGTGCATAAGCTTGTTTCTCTGCATTGTTTGTCATAAAGTTAAATCTAAATTAATGCCTCATGGTTTGTATACACCTTTGTCTATTCTTAACTCCCCTTGGGTTGATGTTTCTATGAATTTTTTGCTTGGTCTTTCAACATCCAAGAGGGGAAAGGATTCTATTTTTGTTTTTGTTTATAGGTTCTTAAAGATGGCACACTTCATTCCTTGTCACAAGAGTGATGATACTTGTGAAGTAGCCAATATTTTCTTCAAAGAAGTGGTGAGACTACATGGATTACCAAGAAGTATTGTGAGTGATAGAGACACAAAGTTCCTTAGCCATTTTTGGAAAACATTGTGGGGGTATGCTTGGTACAAAACTCTTGTTTTCATCAACTTGTCACCCACAAACGGATGGTCAAACCGAGGTGGTGAATAAGACCTTGGGTCAACTCCTTGGATGCTACATCAAGGGTAATTTGAGAACATGGGATGAGTGTTTATCTCACATTGAGTTTGCTTACAATAGAGTAGTTCACAAGACTACTTCCTTATCTCCTTTTGAAATTGTTTATGGGTTTAATCCTTTAACTCCTCTTGATTTATTGCCTTTTCCTAACATTTCTTCTATGATTAATCATGATGCTTTGTCTAAGGCTTCTTATGTGAGGAAAATGCATGAACAAGTGAAGGCACATGTGGAGAAAAAGATGAAACAATATGCAAAGCAAGCCAATAAGCTCAAGAAGCAAGTGATCTTTAATGAAGGAGATTTGGTGTGACTTCATTTGAGGAATGATATATTTCCTCATGAAAGGAAGTCCAAGCTCCAACCAATAGGAGATGGACCTTTCAAGATTTTAGAGAGGATCAACAACAATACTTCAAACTTGAGTTGCCTAATGAGTATGGTGTGAGTAATACTTTCAATGTTTGTGATCTTTCTTTGCATGATGTAGGTACAAGTGAGGAGGCAAACTTGAGGACAAGTTCTTTTCAAGAAGGAGGGGATAATGGAGGTTCATAGCAAGCTAAGGGTCTAGAAGGAGAGCTTGAAGCACATCCTTTGGTGAGCTTTAAAGGACCAATGACAAGAGCTAGGACTCAAGCACTCCAAGATCACATCCAAGCTAATTTGGACAAGTATAAAGATGCACATCAACTCAAGGATGACAATGGCTGGATTTTGATGTCTCAAGTCCAATTTAATTAAATAAATTCCAGCACTTGTTAGAAGCAATTTTGTAAAAATACAAAAACATATACTTGCTGTTTTAATCGATTACAATGTATATGTAATCGATTACAAGTAGTCCAGTTACATACAGAAACAAGACTTGTCTGTTTTAATCGATTACCAATTATCTGTAATCGATTATGCAACACTTGGAAAAATGAAAACTCTCTGTGTTAATCGATTACATAGCTAAATAATCGATTAATTTGTTCATACATCTATTTTCAGAAGATCAAGAACAAAATAATTAATTACATGGCCTATTAATCGATTACATAAGATGAAATAATCGATTACTTGGACGAAATAATTGATTACATTCAGTTATTTTTATTTTTTATATAAAGCTGTCAACTAAATGTAAAATGGAACTCGATTTTTCTGAGATGAATGAAAGCAGAGTTCATTTGTAAGAGATTTCTCTCTTGTTCTTGTGTAAGAACTTCATGTTTCTTATCAATAGCTTCAAGCTATTGTGACGATTCTTCCTAGGCTTATTGGAAAGCTTTTTCATGGTGCCATCCACCTTCATCCCTTACCTTTACCCCACTTTCCATTGTTGAAATCAAAGCTTACAAACAACCATTAGTTTGTAGAAATTGGACATATTTATGTCCTTGAAGAAAGCTTGAAGTTAGATTTTTAATCCAAGGTAGATTTGAAAAAAATCATGGTTAATGAGTTCAGCCATACATCATAATCCCCTTTAATATAAAAAAAGTTTGTTCTGTGTATCTCACACATATATGCACGTCACTTTAGACCTCAATTCCATGTCCACAAGAAAGACATTTAAGAAAGGATAAAACATATTTTATGTAATTTAAATTAAAATTAAATTGTCATTTTGATAATTAAGCATTGATCTTTAATGTTTATTTTTATCACGCAATTTTTTTTTGACCATTTATCACAAAAATTATTAAGGTAATTTCAATTAAAAAATAGCACTAAGTACTTAACGCCTTGTGTGGGATTACAAGTTTCTAATTTTTTTTTTTATTTTCAAACTTAAATTTATAAGCTTAGTGGAGAAAAACTATAACCTTGGTGAAGGGTCAAATTTTAATATCATTTTAATTCACACTTATAAATAGTAAAGAAAAAGATTTTTAATCCATAAGTTTTTAGAAATTTTCTCGTTCCTTTTGATATATCCTTTCCTTCACCCTTCTTCATCTCCTATAGCTAGTCTTTTTTTAACTCCCTTTTAGTCTTCATAAAGGTGACAAAATAGACTGAGAGGATCAATCCAATAAAATACAGGACTTAAGCTTTAAGTGCAATTTAAATTTGAATCTTTTAACTCAATTCAATCATATATACCCAAATTTGGGTTATCCCATAAAGCCATACAAAATTTGGCTTTCATTAAGCTTGAGCCTCATTTTGAAACTTCAAATTGAAACTAGGATTTTGTCCTAATCCACTATAACCTATGACCCGCATCAAACTACAAATAGTCCGACCTAAACTTGCTTAATAAAAAGTAGGTTTAAGCTTTAAATATTGAACACAAATTAGATATTAACATTTTTAACTGACATAAAGCTCATACAAACTTAGCTATCATAGGCTAAACCCTCTTTTTGAAAACATGAACTGAATCTTTTTTTTACCTAACCGTATACACTTGTGACTTGCATCAAGCCTACAGTCAACTTGGTCCAAACTATTCCAATGAAATATAGGATTTAGATTTTAAATTCTAAGCACAAGTAAATTTGGACGTATTAAACTTGATCTAGTAATGGCTCAGTATAGGCTTAGCTTGCAAAATGTTTAAATAGGTCAAGCTTTCATCCACACCATTTATAAGGATTACTTATCATGCTAACTACCTACTTACTAAATTCCTTAAATATGTCAATAAAACTTTGATTCATAATTGTGTATGAATCTTTTTGGGGGAAGTAAAATTCATTTGGATGATTTTTATGGCCCGTAAGGTTAGTCTCTCGTTAATCGGAGAATACGTGTATTTAAATATAGGATTTATTGTCTTTTTATTCTCTAAATTTATTAGGATTTCAGCTTTGACTCTTTGAACATCTTTTTACTGATTTTAATTCCTTAATTTTTTTTAGTCTTGTTAGGGTGGGAAAAAAAATTAAGAAACCGAAAGTACAAAAAAATTAAGGAACATTGGTCAATTAAAAAAAATTCAAGGACTAAAAATAGAAATCTTAAAAAATTTAAGTCTTAAAAAGATAGTAAGTCTTTAAATATATGAAGAGAGTGTGAGGTAGTTACAAAATTAATATTTGATAATTTACCAAGATTTAAAAAAAAAAGTCACAAGAAAATAAATTTTAGTTGAAACCATCACTCAACTAGTAATAATATGAGAATGAAAAATGGTAGAAACATACTTTTAGACATATCATTTTGAATATACATTTTTTTATAGGTTAAAATTTATTAAAAATGATAAAGTTTTGTGGGTCTCATATCATATTTAATTATTTTTTCTTAATATTATGATACATTTTAACTAATGAAAGAGAAAGTGTTTGTAAGAGTAATTTATAAAGTGGGCTCTTAATTCTCTTCACAAAGGAAATGAGTACAAAACACTTCTGTCTCAGGTTTGGAAATATGAACACCTTCCCCAAAAGAACTAGAAAAGATCTAAGACACATCAAACAAAAATTGATTGATGAATCAAAGGGAATAGGAAAAGGCCTTCATCCACAAATTTAAACAACGTGCATCAGTCTATACGAGTCATTATCAGAAGCACATCAAGAATAAGGTGCTTATGAGTTGTGGTAGGTGAAGATAAATATTTGAAACAGTACGTAGTCTTTCCTCCACTGTCGTTACTTTACTATACTCGTTACCCACTTTGGACCTCCGAATTACGCAAGTGGAAACGTGCATGTTATGTTAAATTGGTGGATTTCAGTTAACATGCGTTTGGCACATGTAGTCAAGAATCTCTGAATCCGGAATAGTTTTGGATTCGTTTGTTTAAATTTATTTGTAAAAATGATTTTAAAAAAATAAATGGTTTTTATTTTTTATGTATTTATTTAAATTGTTTTAAATAATAATATTTTTTATTTTTGTAAGAAATAAATTTTATCTACTTATTAAAAAAGTATTTTTAAATAATATTTTTTGAAGCACTTTTCTAATTTTAAGCGAACGAGCCCAAACTCCTATCGTTATATGAATGTGGGTTGAATTTTTTTTATAAAAGTATTTGGATTTTTTTTTTGGCGATAACTTCTTTTAAAGGAGTAAATTACACTGTCTGACACTGTGGTTTTATCAAGTTTCTTTTCACACTATTCATCAATTGTTTGAAAAATTACATCGTCTATTACACCATTTTTTTTTATAATTATTTGAAAAACATTACCATGTCTACCTTTATATTGTAAATATTAAAATAACAAGTTGTGTACATTTTTTAAAAAAATCACAGAAAAGTGTAGGTGTAATTTTTTTTTAAAGAAATTTCTTAATGCTTAGTAACTAGTTGAGTATTTAAATCATGGATAATAATGTTTGCGCTTTAGGTTCTACAGTAAAAAAATGTTTTTGGAAAATACTATTTTTGAGTTCGTATATTTGTACGGAAACATTTATCACTGCAACCGTCATTAATTAATAATGTGTTTGGTTTGGTAGGAGCCAAAGAATCACATATTTTACTTGAGAATTTGGAAGTAGGTAAGGTGTGCTGCAAGGGCACAGCGGAAAAAAGAAATCGATTTTGGACAGTTCACCGCCACCCCCAAACACCCACTAAGTAGCAAGAGTTTGTTTGAGTCGGGTTTTCATGGTTCTACTCCCCCAACATAGCTGAAGACCAATGATTGGAATAGGAAGTGGGAAGCATTACAACAATCTTGGGACTAGTCATTGCTGAAGTGGTGGCGTGGAAGTTAAGGGATAATACAAATTGAACAGGTAGTGAATACTTTATTATAAGATAATACTGTGTGACGATGAATTCGTTTTCTAGAAGAGACCATGATGCCAATCTCAATCTTTGACTTTTTGGCCACCATGGTGATTCTACTTGAACCATTCCAATTTCATATAGAAGAAATTAGGTAATTTGTCCTAAGCACATATCCACGTGCCGGAAAAGAACTTTTTGCACTGTCCTTACTCATCTGGTAAGGTTGCTAGATACTAGTATTTCTCAATTCTCAGGCGAAAGCAACCAGTTTCTGCATGGGCCGTTTCTCACGGAATCCTTCTATGGAGCAACTTATATTTTATAATTTTCTAGATACTTTGGCCCGTTCAGAGACTTTAGTTTTAAGTTTTTAATTAAAAATCTTATAATTTAGGTTAGAGTCTAATTTAACCTCACAAAATCTGTTTTGAAGACTCACATCTACATGTGATCCAATAAAAATCTTGTTAAACTTCAAGGGTAAAATAGAAATCCCACATTAAATTAGAAATAGATAAGTTGAGTAACATATATGTGAAAAAATCTATAAATATTATGTCTTAAGGTTTTAAGTTAAAATGTGATGTATAGTTCACTGATGTAATGTACTTGTGATTCGCTCGTGAATATTTTTTTTGTGTTTTATCGTCTTGATTTCTCAATAATTGGTTGAAATATCAAAACTCACACTAGAAGAAAGTTGAATAGTGTCTTAATCTAAAATAATATATTTCCAAAAAAGAAGGTTTCTCGTCAATAGATTTGAAAAACACAAAACTAGTTGTATTGTCCAATAGCTGTAAATAAGTTTTTCATAAGTTTTCAATAAATTCTTGGTGAACAAGGGTGTCAAGATTACCTTAAAAGAATACTTGAACAAATATCTTAAGACAAAAGTATAAATACTTAGTTTATATTGATTTACTCAAGCAAAGTTATGTCTAATTCTCTTTTACAAAATTGCAAAGGGTTCCACTAATCATAACTTGATTACAAACAAATATTTTATCTTTTGATATGAACCAATGCAGAGGTTCATTGTTTTACAGATCGTCCTTAAAAAGGCTTTTTGTTATAACAAATGAAAGATGCTCTTGAAAAGAAAAATGTATACGCCAAGTGTTTGACGAAGCGAAAAAAAAGATAAAGATAATATGAAGAAAAGTGCAGCGCATAAATAACGAACTTAACACGAAAAAATGTTAAAAAAATTAAATAAAAAAGGTGGAAAAGACAAAAATGGAAGAAGACGCCACACCTTATGAAGAGTAATAAGTCCTGTGGGGATTCTCCACAAAGATTATAGAAACCTTTGATAAGAACCAATGTTTGGTCAAATTAAGAACCTTAGAGGAACTTCCTCTCACACACATAAGACAAATGAATGACTATTTATAGCCAACAAGTGATATCTCTCTCCTCTTTCTTTCCAATGTGGGATTTCAACCACATATTCCTAATTCCAAATTATACTAAAAAAAATCTAAACAAAAAGTAATTTTCTTCCATAACTTTGAGCTGAACTTCCTGTCCAATTTTCATCATCATAGATGCAAAATTAGGACTTGAGATTAGAAATACGACTTGTAGGAAATTTTAGAGCTTTTGAACGCATCAAAGAATGCCTAAAATGGAAATCTAGATTACGTTCAAAATATTGGAGCAATATGGGTTCTTCACTCATTGGTCTTTGGCTTTTCACTCATTTGAATCAATTGGAGTAACCTGAGCTCTTATTCTGGGTTGGTCTTGGACTCAAGGCTAAGTTGATATGTTGACCCAATGCTTGAGAAAGGAAGTAGTTCACTTCATGATCCAATGCTTCTTGTGTTTCCTTTGATCTTGCCCTTGTCACGGGGCATCTCAATTCTGGGTCCTCATCACGCTCCCCTCCTTTAAAAGAATTTATCCTCGAATTTGGATCTTCATCACCTACATCAAAAGGACTTAGGTCAGCAATATTAAATGTGGCGCTTACCCCATAGTCTTCGGGGATGTCAACTTTGTATGCATTGTCATTGATCCTCTCCAAGATTTGGAAGGGTCCATCTCCTTTAGGCAAAAGTTTTGATTTCCTTTGGGTAGGAAACCTTTATTTTCTCATATGGAGCCAAACCCAATCTCTGGGTTCATAAACAACTCTTTTTCTCCCTTTGTTTTCTTGTTTAGCATATTGCTCCATTTTCTTCTCAATTTGTGCTTTAACTTTTCCATGGAGCTTCCTCACATACTCGGCTTTGGCCTTACCATCCCTATGATTCAAAGAAGAAATGTTAGGTAAGAGCAACAAATCAAGAGGGGTGAGGGGATTGATCCCATACACAATCTAAAAGGGAGAACATCTAGTTGTAGAATGGATAGCCCTATTATAAGCAAATTCAACAAAAGGCAAATATTCCTCCCATGTTTTAACATTTTTCTTGATGATTGACGTCAACAAGGCCGAAAGGGTCCGGTTCACAACTTCGGTTTACCCATTTGTTTGTGGGTGGCAAGTGGTGGAGAAAAGGAGCTTAGTACCCAATTTATTCCAAAGGGTCCTCCGAAAATGGCTAAGGAACTTAGAGTCCCTATCGGAAACAATACTTTGGGGTATCCCATGAAGCCTTACTATGTCTTTGAAGAACAAATCAGCCACATGGATGGCATTATCTACCTTATGGCAAGCTATGAAGTGAGCTATCTTTGAAAACCTATCCACAACTACAAAAATGGAATCCTTTCCTCTTTTAGTTTGAGGCAAACCAAGCACAAAGTCCATAGACAAATCGGTCTAAAGGGATTGGGAATAGGAAGAGGAGTGTATAGGTCATGTGGCAAAACTTTTGATTTAGCCCTTTTACAAACTATGCATCTAGCATACAACATATCCCAAGTCTTTTGTATCCCAAAATGACCCATCAGTCCCCCTTCATGTGCTTCTCTCAAAAGGAGTTCATGTAAAGAACATTTAGGCACACACAAATATTATTCTTTGAAAAGAAACCCATCATGCCTAAAATACCCATCATGCGCCCCATTTTCACATACAACATAGATCTTGGCAAAATCATCATCATGCACATACAACTCCTTAATGTGTTAAAAACCAAGCAAATTTGTTTCAAGCATGGCAAGCAAAGTATATCTCCTAGAAAGAGCATCAGCCACAACATTCACTTTTCCTTGCTTGTGTTTAATGATATAAGGAAATTGTTCAAGAAATTCAATCCATTTAGCATGCCTTTTATTGAGCTTACCTTGCCCTTCAAATATTTGAGTGATTCATGATCACTATGGATGACAAACTGTTTGGACAAAAGGTAATGTTGCCAAGTATCAAGAGCCCTTATGAGCGTATTCAATTTCTTATCATAAGTGGAGTAATTCAAAACAGCACCATGAAACTTTTTACTAAGGTATGCAATAGGATGACTGTAACACCCCGTGTGCACCCGGCGTATTAACATTATACAATATCAGAGTAACGCAACATGCATAGAAAAAAAAAATGAACAGCAAAGGAAGCATAAATCTAATATAATGTACATACTTTTTACATATATGGTGAATTATCGGTGATAGACAAGGTCCATCAATCTCAAAACTATACAACTGATCCCTAGGTATCAAAATTCAAACAAAAAACAACAAAAGCCGAGCTGACAAGCTCAATCATCTAAACCTAGGGTGTCTTCTAACTATCCCAGTGCAGGCCTCTTGCCTTGGGACCTCTCAGGAACTTCAGACTCTGCTCCTGTAACATAAGCCCCAAATAGGGGTGAGATAAACATCCCAGTAAACTCAGGGTTCTTAGAGGTTTCCCTTCCCCTGATTTACTTCCCAGCATATAACACAAATATAAAGGTATACATGAATAACATAGCATAACCAATCATGATATACAAATCTCAACACAGCATAAGAGAAAGGCATCCACAATGCTTGAGAGGGATCATCCATCTCTGTGAGTACATTTTAATCAAAGCTCACCTTGTCTATGCCTGACTAGGATCATCCACCTACTCGTGGGTACATCTAATCAGGACTTGCCGCCCAATACCTGAATAGGCTCATCCACCTACTCGTGGGTACATCTAATCAGGACTTACATGGACGCCTATGGATTGCCCTAAGGGAGATCATCCACCTACTCGTGGGTACGTTCCCAAAGGGGTCCATAGTTCCTCAGTCTACTGGCCAGCAGATTACAAGCAATTAAATCAAATCATATCATGATCAAGCATTACATCATCAACATCATAATCAATTGATATCCAATATCTCAGGGCAGAATTAGCACATAATTGCCAGCACATTTAAATATCACATCAATATTTCATACATAATAGTATCATCAAAATTATAAAGCATCTGGCCTACCATTCAGTGCTAATTCATCATAAGGCATAAACATACAAGATATCTCAATCAAACACCCAAAATGGGTGAAGCAAACACAAGCAGGAGAATAATCTCCAAGAACACTGAGCTTACCTGGTCGTAGCTCAGAAACAGCCCCCCTAGTATCTGGGTGATCTCTGCCAGCAGTCTGCACTTCACGCCCTCAGATCAATAGAGGAAAGCTGGAGAAGTCTTTCTCCTCGCTCTGGTATCCTGGAACCAACTTCTTTTCCTTCCAAAACTTACTCTCTGAGGAAACTCCAGGAAATGGAGGTTTTCTCACAATTTTCACACCTAAGGCTGGATTTTGGCTTCTATGTGATTCAACTCAAGTTTAGAAGTGATTAGGAGGTGTTTTATGGCTTTAGGATGAAGATATGAAGCTTCTAAGGTGCTCTAATGGCTGCCTGGGGTCAAGGAGGAAGAGGAACAGTGGTTTTCCCAGAAAATTCACATTTTTTGCCTGTTATAGGTGGCCTAACCGACATGCCGCGCCCTTGACGCCACTTTGGCTCTCTTGGCGCCAGTTTCCAGTGCATCTGGCGCCCTTGGCGCCAACATACAGTGTATCTGGCGCCCTTGGCGCCATCCTGGCGCTCCTAGCGCCAAAATCCAGCATCTGTGGCGCTCTTGGCGCCACTTTGGCGCTCCTGGCGCCAGACTCCGTCGCTAAATCCGTCGCTAATTCCGTTGCTAATTCTGTCGCTAAATCTGTCACTAAGGCTTTTGCGACGGAATTTTATAAATTTTAAGTTTAATTTACTTTTTTTTTAAAGCCTAGGTTATTATAATGACCCCCTTGTAACAAAATAGCCCCAACACCCACATTTGATGCATCACATTCAAACTCAAAAGATTTGGAAAAATTGGGCAAGACAAGTATGGGTGCATGAGTTAATTTTTCTTTAAGGGCATTAAAACTCTTTCCTTAGGCCTCCCCCCACTTAAAAGTCACATTCTTTTTAACCATTTCATCCAAAAGGGCATCTAGGGTGCTAAAATCTTTCACAAACTGCCTATAGAAAATAGTCAACCCATGGAAAATTCTCACTTCACTCACAGATTTTGGGATAGGCCACTCTCTAATAGCTTTTATCTTTTCTTCATCCACTTGGACTCCTTGGGAACATACCACAAATCCTAGGGAAACTACATGATTAGTATAAAAAACACATTTTTCTAGATTAGCATACTACTTTTCATTTCTAAGCACATGCTTAACAACCCTAAGGTGTTCAATATGTTCTTCTAATGTCATGTTATAGACCAATATGTCATCAAAGTACACAACCACAAACTTTCCCAAAAAACTCCCTTAAAACATGATTCATGAGTCTCATAAAAGTACTAGAAGCATTTGTAAGTCCAAAAGGCATCACCAAAAATTCATACAAATCATACTTTGTTTTGAAAGTTGTTTTCCACTCATCCCCTTCCCTTATGCGAATTTGATGGTACCCACTTTTTAAATCAACTTTAGAAAAATAACATGCAGCATACAATTCATCAAGCAAATCATCCAAACAGGAAATGGGGTGTCTATATTTAAAAGTTATATTATTAACAACTCTACAATCAGTACACATTCACCAAGTGTCATCCCTTTTAGGAACAAGAATTACCGGGACAACACAAGGACTCAAACTTTCTCTTACCCAACCTTTTTTGCAACAACTCATCAATTTGTTTTTGTATCTCTTGTGTCTCTTGAGGATTGGACCGATAGGCGGGTCTATTGGGCAAAGAGGCCCCAGGCACAAAATCCATTTGGTGTTCAATCCCTCTTAAGGGAGGTAAACCATGTGGAACACTCTTTAGAAACACATCTCCAAATTCCTGCAAGTGAGAATCAACAACACTAGGAAAAAGGTTAGAGTTAGAATTCAAATACAAGTCCTTATACACATAAATGTACATTTCTTATTTTTCTAAACATGTCCTCTTGATATCACTTTCCCTAGCAAATAAGTTTTATATCCTTCTCTCAAGCACAAGAGTTTGGTTTTTATCATGCTCTTCATGTTTAGCTTTAAAAATCTTTTTTTTTCTTGTTCTCTTTTTATTTTCAAAGCAACTTGATTGTGGCACACCTCTTTAGGAGAAAGTGGTACAAATGTTATTTTTCGAGAATCATGAGAAAAAGAAAACTTGTTAGTTATCAAATTGCTAAGGCCTTCCTAGCAAAATATGGTTGGCCTCCATAGGCACAACATCACACAAAACATCATCCTTGTACTTACCAATGCAAAAACTTACCATCACTTGCTGATTAACAACTAACTCACCGTTCTTCTCACTTAGCCATTGGAGCTTGTATGGGCTCGGATGAGGTTTGGTACTAAGATTGAGTTTGCTCACCAAGTGATTAGTTGCTACGTTGGTGCAACTTCCCCCATCTATGATCAAGGAGCACACTTGCCCTTGAATGATACATCTTGTGTGGAAGATGTTTTCTCTTTGGCTTTGGTCATCAACCACAATGTGGTTTCCCAAGAGTCTCCTTACCATTAACAAGTCACCTTTCGGAGCATAAGCTTCACAATCATCTTCCTCCTCACTTGTAATTGCTTTTTTGGGGCATGAGTCATTAGAAATGTGCTCATTGTCCCTTAACACCACAACATGCTTATTGGGGGCATTGTGAGGTGATGTGTCCATTGCCCAAGCACTTAAAGAACTTGATGTTCCTAGCTTTTTGAGTGACAGAAGAATAAGCATTATTAGTAGAAATCAAAGGACTAGAGTTTTTAGAGATTTTACCTTCCTTGGCCCATGCAGGTGGATCTTCTTTGGGTTGTCTATCTTTCCAAGAGGAATGCTTGAAGCTTGAAGAAGGTTTTCAGTTAGAATACCTCCTTTTGAGTTGTTGCTCAACTTTGATCGATTGATGGACTAAGTCCCCAAACTCGACATAATGTTGTAGCTCCACAACATCTTGTATCTATCTATAGAGCCCATGTAAGAAGCGCGCCATGACAGCTTCCGGTGATACTCATCCACACTTAGAATCCCTTGAGTGAGTCTTTGGAGCTTATTGTGAAGCTCTCTATGGTAATGGGGAGGAACATATCTTTTTCTCATCATTGCTTTCATCTCTCTCCAATTATTCACCGTTTCATCTCTTATTCTCCTTCTCTTCTTTTGTAGTTGGTCCCACCAAATTAAAGCATAGTCTGTAAATTCTATGACTGCCAATTTCACCTTTTTGTCTTCTCTATAATTATTGTAGTAAAAAATTGCTTTATTTTCATCTCCCACTCCAAATAAGTCTCGGGGTCATTCCTCCCTTGAAATTTAGGTATTTCAATTTTAATCCCATCAAGTCCTTCATCCCTCTCATTTCTCCTCTTAGGTCTTTCTTCTCTATTATTTTCCCTATGCCTCCTTTCATTCCTTCACCTATCCTCATGCCTCCTAGGACTCTCTCTCTCTCTCTCTCTCTCTCTCTTTCTCTTCATCTCTACTATCACTCCTTTAAGTTGAGGTTCTAGACCTACGTCTTTCTCTTCTATCCATCATCTGATTGTGCTCTAACATTTGAGCAAATTGATTGGTCAACTCATCTAGGCGAGCTTGCATTGCATCAGCTCTAGGGGTAGGAGGGGTACTAGAATCACTAACTATCATATAGTAGTATGAAAAAAATATGAATAAGACCTCATTACTCTACTCACGTGTTTCACTCAAAAAATGACAACTCGTGTTTTCATTCAGAAAATGACTTTTGATTTTAATGTAAATGTTCTTGCCTTTTACCACTCAAAGTTCTCTTTAGGTTCTTAACAAGATCAGTCGCGTTTCAAAATTAAGAGTTTTTTTTTATATATAAAAATTGTAGTGATCCTCACAAGATTTGCTCACTGGATTCGCTGAACGAAATGAAAACCATAAAGACAAAAATTGAAAGGAATTTTAAAAGACAAACTAGAAAAGGTAACAAAGAAAGACACACACAAAATAAGAAGGTCAAACAAAGACAATACGGAGCTAGGAAGAGAGAGAAAATCAATTGTGCAAAAAAGAATAACATTATAACACCACAAATAAACTTTCACAATTGTCAAATAAATTAGTGCAAAGGGGTTCTCTTATGAAGCAATTTTTTTACAACAACCAGCTTAAAAGAAGCACTTTTGGGCTTCGATTTTTCTTAAAAAAAAAATTCACTACCCCTTTTCTTTTTTCACACTAACACAAATGATTTTCGATTGATGTCCAAATGTGAACAGTAAGGGTTCAGTTTAGAATAAGGTGCACATAATAACTTCGTTACAACAATAATATGAGCAAAAATAATGAAGCTGTAAATTGCACAAAAGATAAAGAACGAAAAATAAAATAATGGAATGATAAAGAACGAGAAATAAAAGAACGAAATGATAAAGAACCTATGAAAATATAAGTAAGATGTTTGAGACATTTTATGTTTAAATTATTTCTTTAACTTTCATAAATTGATTTAAAGTGTTTTGTAAAATTAAATATGAAAATGAAAATGTTCAAAATTCGTTCATACAAATTCGTTCTGTGATAAGGCTGTAACATGTTTTCATTCTCATGAATATAAAAATATTCAAAATTCATTCATACAAAATTTTTAGTATGATTTTCGCCCTCAAAAAATTGAAATGTATCATTTTTTTGCCTGAACATAGGTTCGTTAAATACAAACCTATGAAGATGACTTTCTACATCGGTTATACATACAACCGATGTAAATGTGACATTTTCTACATTGATTATGCATGTAACTGATTAGCATAACTGATGTGAAATGTAACATTTTTTACATCAATTTTGTACATAATTGATGTAAAAAAAGTCATGCACATAGGATCGCATGATTTCTTTGAGTCAAAATACATATACATTTTAATTTTATGAAGACGGAAAACGTACCGAAAGACAAATCCAAATATTTTCATATTTATGATAATGAAAAATATGTTTTAGCCAAGTGATAATAATGAGGCCAATTTATGTTTTTAATAAAATTTGAAATGTATTATAAAAAGTTACAAAATTTAAATCAATTTTATACGTTAATTTAAACGTTGAATTAATTATACTTTGTCTTCAAAATAATTAGGGAAATGAATTGATAATACTCTTAGCATTTAACCTATTGCTGATGACGAATGGATATGTAACTGTGCTTGATTCACTAGAAAGAAAAAAGAAAAAGAAAAGACTTCGATAGTATACATAATTTACCTTTTATAGATAAAAAATATATTTTTTTAATAAAAAGTAAAGTATATCATGATTCCTAGAATTATATAAATTTAATCATATGTCTAACTTTTTTTACTGAATCATATGTTACAATTATTTTCATCAAAGCATTTTCTCACATGTTTTATTTTATAATATAATAAGTATAGTTTTATTGTAATTTACATAGATATAAAAGTATATAATATTTTAAATATGTGCTTAATATTTTAATATACATATATTAAAATTCAATGAGATGCATCCCCCGAAACCAGATAGATATGGAGTTGTCGCAGCTGCAGCTATTAAATATACTTAATAACTATTAATTTGTTATTTTAAAAATAAATTATTAGTTTAAATTAAAACTACATTATCTCTTATATATTTGTTTATTTTCTATTTCTATTTAATAAATAATATTAATAATAATAAAATCATTGTTTTAAAAAATCACAATCTTTTAAAATATTTCGATCTCACGACTAAAATATTCAAGTAAACTTATTAAATCAAATAAACTATTGTTACAAAATTAAAGTCTTGTCTAAAGGCTCTAAAAATTTCCAGTGAAATTTATTTATATACTAAGATTTTATAAATGTGAGATGTACGGACTCGGTTAAATTATATATTTTATATATTTGCATTTAATATTTATATAAAAAATATATACATTAAAATAATTCATTTTTAAAATATTTAGTAGCATATTAAATATAATTATATTAAAATTGAGAAAGATAAATAGTTATATTTTAAATTCAAGAGATGCCTTAAAAAAGTAAAAAGCCTAATGAAATTCATTTTGATTATTTATTTTTCTAATTAATAATAGTGATGTATTCTTTAAAAAAATAGTAATGGTATATCAAATGTATAAATTAAAACATTATAATAATATATATTTATAGTTATTTAAATGATTGTGTTCATTTTGTTACTACAAAAAGCTAATGTGAAGTTATAATTCAAGGGTTCCATCTTGCCTCCAAAAAGGACGCACAAATTGCATGTAAGCGGAACCTCATGAAGGAGCATCAAGAAGCATATGTGGTTGAGAGCAAGCCTAACAAGTTTAACATGAGGTGTATTGCTCATAACGAGGGTTGCCCATGGAGGGTTAGGGTAATTAAACCAGAGTTCAGTGAGAAGTGACTTGTTTCAAGATGAGATGACAAACAAAATTGCCTGAATGACCATATTCCACAGGGTCATAGACAGCTTGATTTTGATGTTATTATTTCACTTGTAGTAGGTATGTATTTTTTAAATTTCCCCTATAAGGTTCTTTAAGGTTGTTCATTTTAATGTGAATGTTACATTTTCATTGTTAGGAATGATTAAGGAGGAACCGTCTATGTCGATTGCATTGGTTTGGGAGAGGATCACCCATTCATATGGATTTAGAGTTTCATATCATAAGGCCTGGTATGCAAAGTAGAAAGCAATGGCAATGATTTATAGGGATTGGGAAGAATCATATGCATTTTTGCCCAGGTGGTGTGGCTACATGCTTCGTTTTTCACCAGTTCTTTTTATGATATTCAAACTAATGATTATTTTGTGGCACATCGACTAGTACGAGGAAAACGTGTGTTTCATCGCATGTTCTAGACTTTTAGACAGTGTTGCGAGACATTTAATTTTTGCAAACCCATGATTCAGATTGATGACACTCATTTGTATGGGAAGTATACAGGGAAATTGTTGATTGCCACGACTTAGGATGGCAATAATGAATGAATGTCTGCCATTGACATTTGCCATAGTTGAGGGGGAGACCTTGGAAGCCTGGGCATACTTCCTAGCTAACATTCATTTCCACGTTACGCAAAGGCAAAACATATGTCTCATTTCAGATAGGCACCAGAGCATACTATCTGTTGTGGCAAATCATCCTTGTTGGCAACCACCTTATGCTCATCACGTGTTTTGCCTTCGTCATATTGCTAGTAATTTTAATCAAGAGTTCAGGAATCAAAAATTGAAGATGACCCTGATGAATTTAGGTCATATTCAATCAACCTTGGAGAGTGTTTTTGTCAATGTGGCAAGTTTAAGGCCTTCAAATACCCATGTAATCACGCTGCAACTGCTGCTTTACATGTTCGTCAGAATACGCTAACAATTATCTACAAAACTAGTTAAATAATATGGCCCTAACAATTTTATAATTCAATAACCCTAAACACAAAACCATATTCCCTGACCCTTTAACCCTAAACTTAACTAAGTAAATTTAGTAAAATAATTGTAATTAACAACTAAACTCTAAACCCTAAACTAAACCAAATCCTAGAACCTAATACTTAATAGTTATCTACAAAACTAATTAAATAATGCGGTCCTAACAATTTTATAATTCAATAATATAACATATTAAATAATACTCATAATTAATAATTAACTTACTTGTTGGCAGAGCTTCGCTACAGAGATAAATCACTCAAAACCTAACAGAGGTACACTTCGGAAACTTTTAGAGAGAAGACAAAACAATAAAAGTGGTGAAAAAGTAAAAAAAAAAAATCTAGCTTATATAGGAGGGAGACACACCCAAAAAGGGCGTGACTTGTAACGCCGCCTAGATTAAGTGTGACTCCCCCCTTAGTCACGCCCATTTTGGGCATGTCTCCCTTCCCCAGATTTGTAAAATGTTTGAAAACAGTCCCAAATTCGTAATTTTTTTTTAAAATGTATTATTTACATTTTTTTTGCCTTAATTTCAAAAAGAATGTGAGAAAGTAAATCATGTGACTAAGAAGATTATTGGGTGTCAAATAAAAATTTCTAGATATATAACTCTGGTTAAACAAAAAAAAGTAAGGTGTCTATCATTGTATAACTAAACATTATAGAACTCACACTGATGTTGGTTATTTCAGTATACACCAAAGTAATGGCAAAAACTCAAGTATTTTATATGTTTCCATGTTGAAACGAAATCAATAAGTGTTTTTTAACATTAGTTAGGTATTTACTTTTTGTTAGGGGTGAAAGTAGGTTGGATTGTTTGTTGGAGGCCTAGACCTAACCTATTTAAGTATTGGTTCAACTCAACTTTTTCGGCTTGATTTTCAAAAAACTTGTTTGGTTAAATAGGTCAGACCATAAGTTTTAAAAAAGCTTATTAAGATTGATGGATTGACATATTTAGCAACAATATTTTGAAGGGAGCAAGAAACTTGTCTATCACTGCTCTGGTGAAGCACACGTATAGCAGATTGGTTCAATATTTTGTAACGAGGGGTCAAACGGCTATTTCACAAGTTGATCCTTCAATGCCGCATTGCAAAAATGTGGTTGATGCTATGAGGCATAATCAGTCCGTTGCTACAGGCCACCATGTACTCACATATAATCTTGATCAAACACAATTTGAGGTGGAGGAGGGCTGCGAGAGGTCATATTCAGTCAACCTTGGAGAGCGTTTTTGTAAATGTGGTAAGTTTAAGGCCTTCAAATACCCATGTAGTCACACCCCAGCTGCTGCTTTACATGTTCGTCAGAATCCTTTTCAGTATGTGGATGATGTCTTTCTGGTAAGTAATTTGGTGCAGGCTTACTCATTCCCATGGCAGCCAATTGGTAATGAAGGTGCTATTCCACCGAGTAACGGTCCAGTTATCATACCTGACAGGGAAATGTTGTGTGGAAAGGGTCGTCCAAAGGCCACTAAAATACATAACGAGATGGACGAAGTCGAAACTAGTCAAAGACGCCCCAAATGCAGAATTTGCAAGCTTGTTGGACATAATCAGAGAGCTTGTCCTGATCGTCGTGCTGTTTCATGATTTTTTAATGATGTTTGTTTAACTAGTTGTATGTTAATGTATTTCATTTTAAGGAATTACAAATTTGTTTAAAATATGTTGAGCCTTTCATCATTTGTCAATTCGCATAATAAAAATTGTTTTAAGAAATGAAAAATACAATAACGCCATCAATTGAAATAACAACAATTGAAATAACCACACTTAATAAACACTACTTAATAAAATGCGAATAATAATAACAATTGAAATACAAAAATACCAAGACTAATTAGCAGTTTCAAATATGTTGTGTAGTGGACATGTCTTCTTCCATTTGGGCAACGGGTTTGCTAAAAACAGCTAAGATGTGTATTGGAGAAAAACGTTTCCAGTAGTTAGATTCTGCTAACACCTTCAACACGTCTACATCGTTTATAAACCCTTTGATGTGATATTCGATTTTGTTGTCTGAATAAGTGTAATGGGTTGGCTGTCGAAAAAATAATTTTCTTACCACCTGTGAGTTGTGAATTCCATAAGGGGGAACCCCAACAAGCGCAACTTGCTTGATTACATCCTTCAGTGTTTCATTGTTGCATCCTGAAGGAATTTCAATCTTATTGGATTTGTTCCAGTGAATGAATAACCCACAAAACCGCCTTGTCGTGCTATGTTCCACTTGTCGTTGTAATATAGCATTGCATCATGTGTTGGAACGATGGTGGATTAAAGTAGGCTGAGTATACCGTCGAGTGTTCTGTTGAAGGTACATAATATTTCTATAGGGCCAACACTCAACATTTGTTCATTGCACATTAACATTATGCAAACATCATCATCATTGGTGAGTTGAAGAGAATGAAAAAAAATAATGCTGACCTGGATGTAGGGATGGCTGTCTGTAGTAGATTTCATCAACAAAATGGTCACTGGTTAACAGAAAGGTGTCGCAAATCCTACTCTTGAGTGTTTGAAAAAGAACACTTATTAGGAACCTGCATTGGTATTGGAGTAGGACATTGAAAATAAATACCTTTTTCGTTGTGTTTCATCGATCCATTTGGAAAAATGAATGCTAATTTTGAGTTACCAATGGTCTGACTGGTTGTTTCTCCTAAGAATGCCATAGTATTCAAATTGAATTTCATTTGTGGAGGTATGTTGTGTGAGATTGTCTGCATTATATAGGGGTCAATGACGCTCAAATGTAGGCCTGACACCCCTCTCTGTCATGCCTAAATTGGGTGTCTTCAGTCATGCCCTATTTGTTTGGGGTGTTCAGTCACGCCCTATTTAGGCGTGTTCAATCCCACCGTATTTGTTGGGCGTGTCCAATCACTCCTTATTTGGGGTTGTTAAGTGACGACGTAGTTGTTCAGTCACACCGAATGTTGTAACGACCCAGTGTTTGAATTTTTTTTGTGTGTGTGTGTGTGTATGTGTGTGTGTTTTTATTAACGCATAAAAATGTATTTATATGCATTGGCATACAACAAAGCATAAAAATGTTGTACGTCATTGGTCGTGCTATGTTAAGACAAGAAATATAATCATTACACGAAAATGCTGTTATAAATGTCTGAATATCAAATAAAGTCCATTACAAAAAAAAAAAAACAAACACTAACGTAACTAAAAAAATATAAACTATGACTTAGGTGGCCACTGTTGATGACGCGTTTGACAATCGGACAACCTCCGTCTACCATGGAGCCGAGAAGAGCCTACACGAGAAGGGCCTACCTGAGAAGGACCTACATTTGCAGGTGGGGATGGAGTTCCCTGATCCGGCGATGATGGGCGGGGATAATCAGGAGGTGGGGTACCATATTGTGCATGTCCTGGCCAATCCCCACAACCGGCCAGAGTATAATCAACCTGAGCCAATAGGTTGTCAATATCATCAGCACTCCACTCCGTAGCAGGAACGTCACTACTTGTCCCACACTCTGCTGATGCCATGGCCAAAGTAGTCGCATAATACACATGCTGTGACTGGGAGTCTGCCAGTAGAGCATGTCACTCTTGTTACTGAACCCCTGATGTCCCATGTCCTGCTGCTGAGATGCTTGGTAATAAAAAGGTTGACTGCCATATGTAGGTCCTATCAATGGAGGCCTAAACCAACCATCAATGCGAGCCCTGGGAACTCCTATGGGCTCAGGAACATGGGGCATGACTTTCCGACAACGCTCTAGTCTATTTCCCTCCTGTCTCCCACGGGGAACATTCACATACACCTATAGGTCCTGCTGAAGCTGTGATGGGGGTGCATGTGGGCCTGGCTCCTCCAAGCGACAGCTTTATCGGAACATGCACATAATGCGACCCACTTCCTCGTGCAAGTACTCCATGCTAAATCCCGGTCACTCCTACCTGCCACTCGCACAGTACAACATCTCTAGGCCATCAAACTACAAATTACAAAACAAATTCATTAGTCCAGACAATAACGCCATCAAAATGAAAATTATTTTACAAATTAAATTTAAACAACACTTACACCACGACCCATCTTGGCAACCATCTTCGTCACATATTGTTTCCCATTCTCCCTTAACCAAACCATGTACTCATGGTTTGGTGACAAGAACCCAGTCAGTTGGGGAGGTAGCTCTATGTGCTGGTCCTTAACCTCCCATCGGTGGATAAAGGGTCTCAGCTTACGGACCCAGTTATCATGTGGTTTACCTCGCAATGAGAGGTCATGCACACCCTTCAGCTTCCTCGGCCTTCGTGGGATTGGCTAATCCCTCCCAAATTGCCGCATGCATCTGTCTGGATGGAAATACTCAACTGTGTGAAAGCATATAATTGGAGTAGTAGCCATCCACAACAGTCGCTCGTGCTGAGATGCACCAAGGAAGTGGTAGCCTGCATATGGTTGCCAAACCAACTGAACAAAACAATTAAACACAATTAGGAAAGAATAATGATGCCAAAAAATGCAAATTATCCAAGTCAACCAACCAAAACTTATATAAATAACAATACGTACCTCATCCCGAGCAAGGGAATCTAATGCTAGCTGATACCAAAGAAGCTCGTGTGCACGAAACTTGCCTAAAGCATTAAACCTAATTTGAAAATAACTGACATTAGACTACTTATAAAACTCATTAATACATATAAGACTCATTAATACATAGATAATAAAAGAAAATAAGAACACATACATGTGGTCGTAATGCCACTCCTGGTGAGTAGGCTGAGGTATAGTTGGAGCAATGGGTGGGAATCTAAGCCACGCCCATATCTGGAGAAGCACGTGGCACCCACTAATGTCACTTCTATATGCATCTGTACACTCGCACGTTTGTCTAAAAAAATGTGCAAGGACCGCGGAACCCCAGCTATACCTACCTATGTCTGCCATGTCTCCTATCAGCAAAGGGACATAGCGACAGCCGACAGTGCTTCTGTCGGGTCTGTTGCATAGTAGCCATGCTCCAATCATACACGCAATGTGTGCCTTCGTAAACCGTATGACTTCTACCAGATCCCCAGCTACCTCTCCCCAATGCGCATAATGCCTATCAAAGCAAGACAGGTGCAGGAATCCTCCTTTTAGCTCACCTTCTTGAGCAAGATGACCAAAGACGTCCTCGATGACGGTGGCCCACTTGTCTGACGTGGCTCCGGTGATGACATTGTCGTTAGTGCCTAAACATAAGATACCAGCCACATCTTCCAATGTGATGGTCATCTCTCCTTGCGGCATGTGAAATGTATGTGTCTCTGGTCTCCACCTCTCAACCAGAGCACTGATAAGCGCAGGATCGATCTAAAGTCAAGTTTAAAACAATCAATTAGTATGCATGCTTATAAACAAAAACATTTTTAGGAATCACTTCGTATGTACCATTGTTCAATTAAAAATTTTATACCTGAATATGTCGCATGCGTGCGACATGTAGGAATCCAGCCTGTCCTAACATTGTCGCAATGATTACAGGTATATCGTCACAGTCTGGCCCCCCTGTGACTTTACGACGTCTCGTCTTTAACACTCGACATCTGTCCTCATTCCACATAGCCTGTGAAATGTGAGTTCGCTGGGTACGCCTCCGCAAAATCCCCCTCTTATACGGGGTAGGCATAACATGGGTCGTCGGATCCCTTCCGTCCCCCTCATGGTCGGATCCAGACCGTGAAGATGCCCGAAAATGATCAATCAACCATCTATGAGTCTATCTTAATATAAATAAAACAATATAATAATAAATAATTTAATAACTTCAAATTAAATTACATTACAAATAAATTACCTAAATAATTTTAAATTATATTTCAAACGTAAACCTAAACCCTAGACAAGATTTAACACAATTTCAAATTATATTTAAAACCTAAACCCTTAAACCCTAAACAATGACAAGTCATTTCAAATTATATTTAAAACCTAAACCCTAAAATACTTCAACATTTCTTTCTCACTCAAATCATCCCGAATTCCATAGGACAATAATATCATCTACATATGTAGGGAAATCACCTAAAATCCTAAACCCTAAACTAAATCCTAAACCCTAATCCCTAACCTTAACCCTAAACTGAACTAATTAAATTTAATAAAATAATTCTAATTTAACAACTAAATCCTAAACACTAAACCCTAAAATCCTAATCCCTAAACTAAACCCTAATCCCTAACCCTTGAACCCTAAACACTAAGTAAATTTAGTAAAATAATTTAATTTAACAACTAAACTTTGAACCCTAAACCCTAAAATCTCAATCCTTAAACTAAACCCTAATCCCTAACCCTTGAACCCTAAACACTAAGTAATTTTAGTAAAATAATTTTAATTTAACAACTAAACCCTAAAATCCTAGACCCTAAACACAAAACCCTATTCCCTAACCCTTCAACCCTAAACTGAATTTAGTAAATTTAGTAAAATAAATGTAATTAACAACTAAACCCTAAACACTAAATTAAACTAAACCCTAATACCTAACAGTTATCTATAAAACTAGTTAAATAATATGGCCCTAACAGTTTTATAATTCAATAATAGAACATACTAAATAATATGCATAATTAATAAATTAACTTACTTGTTCGTAGAGATCACCTAAAATCCTAAACCCTAAACTAAATTCTAAACCCTAATCTATTTATATATGAATTCATTTATAACGTAAATAAATTAAGAGCTCCAGCGGATCTGGTGGTTGACAATCGTTCGGACTTGGTAAAGGTTGTCCCTAAGAAATACATGGAAAAGAGGGTCAGATTAACCCCGAAAAAAGTGATCCAAAAATGGATTTGATGTAAAGTTCAGTATCTTTGAAACCTCTTTGCTTGCGGAGGCAGGAGTGCGTCTGAAAGGTACCAAGGGTAGAACTTCATGATTGATTCGGTGTAACCGGTCTTTGATCAAGGGGCGCTAATGCGATGTCCACTCCTGGCTCGATGCGCTTAACGCCCTAACCTTTAAACTCTAAACACTAAGTAAATTTAGTAAAATAATTTTAATTAAACAACTAAACCCTAAACCCTAAAATCCTAGACCCTAAACTGAACCCTAAACACAAAACCCTATTCCCTAACCCTTCAACCCTAAACTGAACTAAGTAAATTTAGTAAAATAATTGTAATTAACAACTAAACCCTAAACCCTAAACTAAACTAAATCCTAGAACCTAATACCTAATAGTTATCTATAAAACTAATTAAATAATATAGCCCTAACAATTTTATAATTCAATAATATAACATATTAAATAATACTCATAATTAATAAATTAACTTACTTGTTAGCAAAGCTTCGCTGCAGAGATAAATCACTCAAAACTTAACAGAGGTACACTTCGAAAACTTTTAGAGAGAAGACAAAACAGTAAAAGTGGTGAAAAAGTAAAAAAAAAAATCCAGCTTATATAGTCACGCCCAGATTAGGCGTGACACCCCCTTAGTCATGCCTAATCTAAGCGTGACCAGTCACGCCCATTTTGGACGTGTCTCCCTGCCCCAGATTTGTAAAATGTTTGAAAACAGTCCCGAATTCATAATTTTTTATTTAAAATGTATTATTTGCTCTTTTTTTTTGCCTTAATTGCAATGTGACAAAGTAAATCATGTGACTAAGAATTGTTTGCACAAATGGTTTAGCACTTGGTTCGTTAACCAAGGTTGAGGGAAGAAGATTATTGGGTGTCAAATAAAAATTTCCAGATATATAACTCTGGTTAAACAAAAAAAAGTAAGGTGTCTATCATTGTATAAATAAACATTATAGAACTCACATTGATGTTGGTTATTTCAGCATACACCAAAGTAATGGCAAAAACTCAAGTATTTTATATGTTTCCATGCTGAAACGAAATCAATAAGTGTTTTTTTAACATTAATTAGGTATTTACTTTTTGTTAGCGATGAAAGTAGGTTGGGTTGTTTGTTGGAGGCCTAGACCTAACCTATTTAAGTATTGGTTCAACTCAACTTTTTTGGCTTGATTTTCAAAAAACTTTTTTGGTTAAATAGGTCAAACCATAAGTTTTAAAAAAGCTTATTCAGATTGATGGATTGACATATTTAGCAACAATATTTTCTTAATAAAAATATTATTATTAATATGATATATAATATTATAATTATTTTAATGAAATTAAAAAATTATTTTAGTGGTTTAATGATTTGAATCATTTTAATGTTTGAAATAGATTAGTTCCTATAAGCATATATATATATATATATATGGATAGCCTGAATAAATGTGTTTTTCTCTTGATGGGACTTAAATGGCTTTGATAGCATGTCATTGTGATGTTTGTAGGCAATGTTTGGTCACATCTTGTTTTTAATTGAAATCTTCGACTTTGTCAAAGAAAAAAAAAAGGAATGCAATGCTGCATCCAATTCTGGGTAACACAAAAATAACATTAACTCATTGCTTCACATTCTAATATTTTCAACGCATAATAATTTATTATTATACAATAATTTTTTTACATTTTTAAATATAAAAACAAGTTTTTAAATAGATTAACAGACCAAGCTAGATTTATATAAAGACCTAGGCCTAAATATAGGCTCATAATGGGTAATAAAGTCCGGCTTGGGTCATAAAAATATAAAATAGGTCTGGTTGGACTCAACTTATTTCGACTCCTACTTTTTATACATAACTCTCATAGCTTGGATAAAAAAATATATAAAATACAAGTTTTTCTGAAATAACATAAAAAAAAAAAATCAATCAATAATAAACTTCAATTTTTTACAACAAATAATTAATCCAGTATTTCTATACAACATTGCTGTACACTATACAAATACTTGTTTATTACTTATCATCAAAAGAATACTCCATGAAGGAAGAACACTAAGAGGAAGAATGGTGTAATATGAACAGAAAAAGAAGATGTAGCTGAGGCATAATAATAGTAATAGGGATAGTTATTAGGTCCAGAAATCACTGTAGGCTGTCCTGAACCTGATGAAGAAGGGTTGTTGGATTTCAAAGCTGGAGGAGGAGGAGGAGCAGCTGCTAATGGAGGAGTTTGTGAAGGCTTTGTTGGTGGGGGTAGCACAAGCGACGGTGGAGGGTACGTTAGGAGTGGAGAAGGTGGTGGATCATATGATGTTAAGAGTGGAGGAGGGGGTGGGTTTGCTGTTAAGAGTGTAGAAGGAGGGGAAGGGTATGATGTTAAGAGAGGAGGAGGGGATGGAATTGATGATGATGGTGGTGTTATTAGGTGTGTGGAGGAGGGGGAATGTGTGATTCTGGTGATAGAGGTGAAGGAGGAGGTGGATGGTTTGAAAATGTTGTTGCAAGTGATGGAGGGGGTGTTGAACATATTGTAGGACATGTGGCACATTCACTAAGGCACAATGAACCACTTAAAGGGTCTTCAATTTTTTCCTCTGATGTCACCATGCAGGCACACAAGGCCAGCACCATGAAGCCAACTTTTTTTATCCATGGAAACCAACATTTTTGTGTGAATCCTTGATCCTTGTTATGACCCATTTGAGCTAAAGTGGGTTGAGCTTGGAGGAGCAAGGAAGGTATGTGCATGTTCTAGTGAACCATGTGTCAGAAAGTTGGCTTTGGCTGAGTGATTATATAGATAGAAATAATGGGAGAATAGGTGAATTTTCCCTCTAGCGTGCTCTTGGCTTTTTGGAACTTGCAATTTTGAGTTATATTCTTCGATGCTTCCTTAACGATGGGGTGTGGTCCTTGGTGGAAAAGTATTAATTCTCTTACTTTATTTTGGCTCATAATTAAGTTAATCAAATTTATACCCTTATTATACATTGTCATTTACCAATGAATATACTAAGGTCATATACTTTGATGTATCTATTACCGATCGATTATTTAATACGATTAAACAAAAGTTTAGAACTGAGTGTTGCAGAGGACAGTGAAGTAATTACACTAGCACAATTTAATACAAGGGTCTTGCCAATCATACATCATAAATCCACTAATGAGTCCGAAACTTTAATGTTATTTTTTAATCTTTTCCATCAAAGAAACATATATGTTAAAAAATTTAAGTAATTTTCCCTCCATAAATTGGACCTTCATGTTACATTTTGAAGTTATTTTAATATGATGTTTATATACTATGATGATAGAATTAGGGGACTCATAACCACGAGATAAAATAACAACGGAACAATGGAACACCATGCAACAGCCACTACTAAATTATTATTTCCTCGAATTTTGGATGTTGTAAATATGCACTTCATTTTCATTTCCGAAGCAAAGCTTCTTTTTACAATCTTTTTCTTTTTTCTATACCTTTCTCCAAACGCAATCCATCTTTACGAGGTTCAGTTATGGTGTCAAAGTATTACTTCTTGTATGTGCTGATTAGTTTATACTTTGCAAGCTAACTAAGGATTCTGAGCCACCTCTTCGCTTGTTAGTTTTCCGGCTAAGTCTTGCTACAATGGGCTGTTTTCTTAAAACTTATTTATTAAAACAAATGTTTTTTTTAATAAAATAAGTAATTTTTTGTTTTTTAGTGTGTTTGTTTAAACTAGTTTTACTTTAAAAAAAGTAGAAAAACCATGATTTTTAAGAATCAAATTCTATCTATTTCTTAAGAAAGTACTTTTTCTAAAAATATTCTTTTCACAATTCCTTTTATTAAGTTTAAACAAATTGGCAATCAAGTTTGATGGGAGCTATGACACTATGGCCACATACACCACATGAATGAAATATAACTTGCTGTGAATATCTATGACGGATTGTGTCTATTGTTCTCATTACAAACAGAGTGACAAAGCATTCCACCTTTTAATAAGTATCAGAAAATATTCTCTAACTATAGTGTCTCTTTACGATAAATTAATATCAACTTTGTGGCACTGTGTTAGCTACTTAAAATCTTATGTGAAAACTTGACTACCCTCCTTTATACAACTCAAGTCTACACTAGCATAGATAAGTTTTAGAGTGAATATATAGTTTAAGTATTGACAATATAATTTTTTTTTATACTGTTATTCAAGGACAGATGGTCATGTAAGACAAGTTTGTCAACATTAAAAAGTAACTAGTAACTACTATAAAAGTCATATTATGATTTCTGATTGGTTTAAATTTTTTTACACCGATAAGATTAATGTTGTTTACAAGTCATGTTTCTTATCTTTTGCATCACATTTTACTTTCCAATCTTAGACTACCAGGCATCTAATTGGATTAAAGGAACTCTTTCATTACAAGAAAACTGTTGGAAACTTGCATTCACAACACAACAATGCGTGCCGCAAAGAAGTTAGTTGGAGTAAATGTTTCTACACAAATCAACATGGCAGGTGAGTCAACATACCAACATGAAACCTATTTTAAGTACTTGATCGTGGACTTCGCGTAGGCGTGGGAGGGTGGCTACGTTTCTGAAATGTCAATCCAAAGTCCCTTAAACGGTTAAGCTCTGGCACCACCACTGTTGCAAGATCAGGCCTGTCCTTTTTGCTGAGCTCTGTACAACTCAATGAGAGTTTGGCAAATGCTAGAGCCTCTTCCAGTGGCACATCACTGATCATAATATCAAGCATTTCTGAAAATGTTTCCTTCTCAATTGCCCTCCTAACATGGTGTGCAAGCCCCATTGGAGGCTTAGCCGTGATAATTTGTAGTAGCATTATCCCCAAGGAATATATATCTGATTTTTTTGTTAACTTTCCTGTTTGTTGGTACTCAGGATCAATGTAACAAAAGGTTCCAGCAGCTGCAGTCAAGTGATACTGTGTGACAGAATCAGCCACAGAAGGTGGCACTAGTCTTGCAAGACCAACATCACTTATTTTGCTCACAAAGTTCTTGTCCAAGAGAATGTTGGCGGGTTTAAGGTCCCGGTGCACAATTGGCTCTGGCTTTGTTTGGTGAAGGAAAAGGAGTGCAGTTGCAATCTCAGCAGCTATTTCAAAACGTTTCCACCATGGAATAGGAGGGCTATCATTTTTCATCAACAATCTATCTTCTAAGCTACCATTCTCCAAGTATTCATACACTAGGCATCCGTACTCGGGACACGCACCAAGGAGGAGGACCATGTTAGGATGCCTTATGCTGCATAATATCTCAACCTACACATGCGAGAAGGAAAAATATATTTTTGTGAAAATTGCATAAACACAAGAGTTTGATTTTGATACATTATAAGTGTAAATATTTTTATTCTATCCATCGATTATAAAGTTACCTGACACAACATGATTGAATAACATCGTAAAAATGACTTTTACACTGACCATGCACATAAATTCAACTCGTATAAAAACATAATACTATCAATACATTCTAATTTAATTCTAAGCATAATCTTGCAGAATTCAGAAGTTTCTAACATAAGTAATGAAAGACAATCACTGTTTTACGAAAGAAAAGTCAGTAATTATATTTATACATGTTATTCTTCTAAGGAGAGGCACTTGGAATTTTGTATGTAAAGCATAATTGTTAGAATATGTAAAGTTACAAACTAGCTTCATGTATATGGTAGCTTAGAAAAGATTTCTAAGTGAGCAAGTTACTAAAAAGAGATTAATTTTCATGGTCAGTATAAAGATTTTTATTCCATCAGCCAGTTGCATACATATCTATGTTGAAAAACGGATTTTCTCATTTGAGTAAAATTCACTTTCAATTTTATTACTTTTTCCTCTTTTCTCCCCTCTGAACCATGGACTCTAACATGTATTATACCTCTTGTTGGAACTGCCTCCTTCCATGGGAAGCATCAGGGTTTAAAATTTTTATTGCAACCGGGGTGTGATCAAGTTGGCCTCTAAACACAGGTCCATATCCACCTTCACCTACTTTCAATGATGGGGAAAACTTCTGAGTGGCCTCTTCAATATCCTTTATACTGTATTTTCTGTACCGATTATCGTTGATAATCAACTGATTTAATGCTCGATCCTTTTCTTGCGCCTCTCTCCTAGCCTTCACCTCTACCTGAAATCTTCTTTGTGCTTCCTTTTCAACCATCTTAATGGCTTCCTCAGATGCTTCCAAGGCAGCTTGAGCTTTAACTTTCTCCTTTTCTGCCAGTTCTAGAGCTGCCTCTATAGGCAACTTAGTAGCTTCCTCAGCTATACGTTCCTCCTTCCATTGGTTAATCTCCTTAGCCTGCCAATATGTATTACATAACACCCTTTGAGTTATTTCATTTAACACTTCATTCATTTCATCAAAGTGTAATACTCAAGCTCCTTTATTCACTACCCTTATTTTATTATTTTTAGGAAAATATGTTTTGGTTCCTCAAAAATGTTTCAAAGTGTTTGATTTAGTCCCTATAAAAATTTTTTAATACATTTTTAGTCCCTGCATTAACCAAAAAGTGATATGGTTTTAGTCCTTCACCAAGAACTAAAAAACATGTTTTTGGATAAATATAGGAACTAAAAACATATTAAATTTTTAGAGACTAAACCAATATTTCAAAATATTTTGAGGAATAAAAACTTATTTTGCCCTTGATATTCATATCAAATAGTAGTTATCATTACCATTTTACAGAGAAGGAGTAACAGGTGTGGTTTCTTTGCATCACAATATGTAAATCATTTTAAGGGTCATAGAATTCCTAACCTAAGAAAATAGAGATGAGAGAGAGAGAGATGAAAGCGAGGAGTAAATATTATTCATTAACCCAAGTCACTAAAGATTACAAAAGAGTATTTATAGACAGTTCTGTTAGAGAGACTAACAACTGCCATCTAACTAACTACTAACTAACTAACAGCTGTTAGATAACTAAATTTACTGATAGCTAGGTGAGTCTGCAGTTGAATAACTGCAGCTCCTTACAATACTCTAACACCCCCCCCCCCCCCCCCCCCCCCCCCCCCCCCCCCCCCCCCCGCCCCCCCAAACTCAATGGGGTTGATTGAGTCTTTGAGGGAGGCTCAATGACATTGAGTTTGGACCTTAAGAAAAGAAACCTAGTTGGAGACAGATTTTGTTAAAGCATTTGCCCATTGATCAATGGCAGGAATGTGATAAACTTGCAGCTTCTTAGCTAAAACCTTCTCCCTAACACAGAAAATATCAATCTCCATGTGGTTTGCCCTAGAGTAAAGAACTGGATTCTGAGTGATGGCAACAAAACTTTGATTATCATAGAATACTGTTGGAAAAGTAAAAGGAACAGAAAGTTCAGTAAGTAGAGTTTGAATCCACATCACTTCAGTAGTACCTTAAGCTAGGCTTCTATACTCAACTTCAATATTGGACCAAAATAAATAGCAGCCTCTGATGTAAACCTTATATCATCAGGATCAGATGCCCAATCTGCACCATAGAGTGCTTTAATGGGAATAGGAGGAACTCCTGGAGTAGCAGTTTTGAGAAGTAAGCCATGATGTAAAGAGCCTTTTAGAAATCTGAGGATTCTTTTTACAGTTGTCCAGTGTGTTTCAAGAGGATTAGCCATGAATTGGCATACTTTGTTCAGAACAAAACTATGCTCTGGTCTGGTTATGGTGGAGTATTGTAATGCTCCAACCACTGATCTATAGAGAGTAGGATATGAGAATATATTTGCTCCTGTTTTAGTGAGCTTATATCTAGAAACCATGCGAGAAGATATAGGTTAAACCTTAGCCATTTTAGTTTTTTGTAGAAGATCTCTTATGTATTTGCTTTGAGTTAGAAGAATAGAGCCATCAGCCATAGACTTAACTTCAATACCCAAGAAGTAATCTAGCTTCCAAAGTTGTTTAAGAGAAAAATTAGAATGAAGCTTGACAGTAAATTGTTGGACTAAGGTGACAAAACTTCCAGCTATTATGATATCAACATACACCAAGAGATAAATAATATGAGAAGCATCTTTGAAAATAAAGAGAGATGAATCACATTTTCTTGCAGAGAAGCCCAGATGCAACAGAGTGGATTTAAGTCTATCAAACCACTGTCTTGGTGTTTTCTTAACCCCATACAGAGCTTTGTGTAGTTTACAAACAAGACAAGTATTGGGGTTTTCAAAACCTGGGGGTTGCTGCATATAAATGGTTTCCTCTAGAAAACCATTTGAGAAAGCATTGTTGACATCAAGTTGAAACATTTCTCAATTATTAGTTAGGGCCAAGGTACTGTAATAGGTTTTATAATAGGAGAAAAGTTTCATTAAAATCACAACCAACCACTTGATGAAACCCTTTTGCTACTAGTCTAGCTTTATACCTGTCGATAGTTCCATTTGCATTTTCCTTGACCCTGAATACCCAATTGCAGCCCACTACTTTTCTATTAGAAGGAAAGGAAACTAAATCCTAGGTCTTGTTATGTATGAGTGCCTCATAATCTTGTTTCATTGCAGTGAACCACTGTGGATCATCCAAAGCTTGCTTTACTGACTTTGGTTCACAGTAAGCAAGTAACAAAGTTTAATTCTAGGTAAATGAATTCCAGACTTTGATCTAGTCTGCATTGGATGAGAATTAACTGGTCTAGCAGGTGGGGATACTGCAAGAACATAATCTGATGATACACTGTGAAGAAGCAGAATGAGACAGATCTGATGATTGAGGAAAATTCACTTGTACAGATGTAGATTCAGCTTCAATGTTAGGACTAGCAAATTTAGTTTCAATGTTAGGGCTAGAATCAACATTAATATTAGGACTAGAATTAGTCAAATCAATAGTAGGGTTTATAGAAAAAGAACCAACAGTAGAGTTGCTGGAAGAGGACTGAAAAGAATTGGGTTGAGGAACAATGGGTATGGAAGCAATGAGAGGGGTATTGTAAATAAGAGATTACTCAAACTTGGAGGAAGACAAAAACAAATTTGGATACGGAAATTTAACTTCATTGAAAACAACATCCTTGGATATGAGAGTTTTCCAGTAGGAGAGAGACACTTATAGCCCTTATGAGATGTGGAATATCCTAGAAAAACACACTCATGAGACCTATATTCTAGTTTGTGTCTATTGTAGGTCTAAGAAAAGGAAAACAAGAGAATCCAAAGGTTTTAAGAAAAGTATAATGTGGGGGTTTATTGAACAGAAAAGTACAGGGAACATTAAAGTTCAGGGAGGTGGCAGATAACTTATTGATCAAATAATTTGTTGTTGTGAAAGCAAAATCCCAGAAATTGAGAGGTAGGGAGGCTTGCTTGAGAAGAGTAAGGCCCAATTCTACAACATGTTTGTGTTTCCTCTCCATTACACCATGGTGTGTGTGAGGACAAATCAATCTATGAATGATTCCATGGCTTGCTAAAAAATTAGTTAGAGGTCAGAACTCCCCTTCCCAATTTGTTTGCACACTTTTTATTTTGGAATTAAACTGAAGTTCAGACATTAACTTGAACTATTGGAAAATAGGGAAAGTTTCTGATTTATTTTTAAGCAAGTAAATCCATGTGAACCTGGAATATGCATCAACAAAGGTGATATAATAGTGAAACCATTTTTAGAAGGAATATGTGCAGGACACCATAGATCACTTATATCAATTCTAAGGGTTGATTATAAACAGTTTCAGATAAAGTGGCATGTAATCTATGTGATTTACAAACACAACAAACTGCACAAAACTCAAAAGACATTTTTATTTGAAACTGGTATATTAAAATGATTAAGAAAAAGTCTCAAACATTAGAACTAGGATGGCCCAATCTAAGGTGCCAAAGAGTTTGAGAACTTGTGCTAGTAAATGCACTTGTAGAAGAAGTAGTTTTTACATCAGAATTGAAATTATTTACAAAATCTGAAACAAAACAAGAAGCTGAACTAGCAGCAATTGAGCCTTGGAATTGAAGATTTGGAAAGACATATAAACCATCAAATCCAAGTGAGCCTTGAAGTAAGATCTCATTGGCTTCCGGTGATTTCATAAGACAATGATTAGGATCATCATCATCAACGACACCTTTAACCCAAGTTAATTGGAGTGTGGTAGATGAACCCAATAATGGATATGAGAAGTTGAAAAAAAAAAGAGGAAGAAAAAGGGAAAATAAGACAAAAGAAAAGAAAATAAAAAAAAGATGAAAGGAGGGGAAAAATGAAGAGGAAAAGAACTAAAAAAGGTCTGTCTAGAGCATAGAGATAATAACGGGTCTAACCCTCCAGCAAGCTTATAGTTTTTCTACATTTTGTCCTAAGATACACCTTCCGCCAATCTATATTCCACTCCATTAAGTGAAAATTTACTGACACTGGTTAGATTTTTAGTTATAGTAGGCACATGTAGAAGCTGATTCAAGGACAAAGACACTTTAGGATTACTAGGAGAGAGAAAAGTAGAAGAACTAGTGGAATTAACGGGAAAACCTTGTCAATTACCAATGTAGATTTCGTCTGGACATTCAAAAGGATTGAGTTGCTGAATGTTCTGTGATTCTCTTGTCACATGAAAAGAGGCACATGAATCTGGTATCCAGGTTGAAGAAGATCCAAATTGATAGTTGAACTTTGCAATCATTGCACTTGGAGGTTGTTGACTTTGGTTATTCTGCATTTACCTGTTCTGATTTGTTCCTTGATTTCATGATTTTGATGATCTAAAACCACTGTTTTGTCCATAGTTACTCTGACAAGAGTTATTAGAATTTCCTTGAGAGTATTGATTTTGACCAAAGGAATTACTCTGAACATTTCCTTGACTTGAAGGATTATGTAGCGTGAGTGAGGGGTTTGGCTAATAATTCTGATCAAAGCGATAGTGACAAACAGATGTTGTATGCCCATATTTGTAACACACTTGGCATTGGAAGTTTGTGAAGCGTCCTCCACCACGACCACAATCATCGCCACCACCACCACGGTGGTCGCCTCTGTTAGATTGATTAGGTTCACCTGAGTAAGATTGATTAGAGGTGAATCAAAGATGTGTTTTTGAAACTTCAGCAATCGAGCTTCGTGAGCTAAAAGTAATGCCTCAACTTTTTCAATAGGAAGAGGTTGGAATTTGCTTTCGATAACCGAGATTACTAAATGATAATCTTGTGGAAGACCTTCAAGTATAGCATCAATGTGTTCCTAAAGAGAAATTGGACTTCCGACAGAGGCAAGTGAGTCAGAAATGGCTTTGATTCTAAGCAAAAACTCGCGCATTGATTTGTCTTCAACCATCGTTGCACACTATTCAGTTTGAAGTTGTCTTGCCTTGGCTCGCGTCTGTTTGTGAAAATAATCATGGATTCGTTTCCAGACCTCATATGAATGGACACATCCAATGATTCGAGATAAAATCGACTAGACAATGTCGACTACAACCAAGTGAGAAGAACCTGATCCTGCTGCTCCCATGCTTCATATGCAGGATTCTCAATCCCTGCATCGCGATATGCTTCAGTGAGAAACCTTAACGGAATTTGTGGTTTCGCAACAAACCTTTGAAGTTTGTGAGATTTGATGACATGCTCAATTTTTTATCTCCGTAGTAAGAAGTTCGAATCATCAAGTTTCTGTGAGATTGAACTAGGAAAAGCAAAAGCGGAAGAAGAAGGAACAGAGTTTGTCACCATTGATGATCGGCTAAGCTCTAGATACCATCATAGGATTCCTAACCTAAGAGAATAGAGAGAGATGAAATTGAGGGGTAAAATGTTATTCATTAACTTCTCACTGAAGATTTCAAAGAGTATTTATAGGCAGTTCTGTTAGAGAGACTAACAACTTCCATCTAACTAACTACTAACTAACTAACAGTTGTCATCAGCTATTAGATAACTAACTTTACTAATAGCTAGGTGAGTCTGCAGTTGAATAACTGTAGCTCCTTACAATACTCTAATAAAGGGCGCATTTTTTTTTTTATACATGATGTGGTGAATGTGGACAGAACTAGCGATTTCTTCTTATAGTAATCACATAATTTAGATCACCTTGTTTTGTGCTAAGTTTGCATCTTTGCATGCTGAGGTGTACATGTCTATAGTTTGCTTCAGTTTAAGTCTCAACATTCTCATCTCAGCTTCCATATCTCCCTGGAATGAAGCAAATTAGTAAATGTTCCATAGTTAAAAATTTTACCACTCAAATTACCATATTAATTTGACCACATAGTGGTTCTAGTTCTACAACAAAGACAATCGAATTTATGATAAACTCGTTTTTTTGGACACATACTAAGAATTGATAATCTGATGGAGAGACTGAATCACAATCTTGTTTATTTCCATCCGCTGACTCAAACTTATGCGACCCTGAAGAGTCACTTTCACCTGAGGTGTGGCTAAATAGTGACCTCTGATTCATTGACTGACCAGCTGAAGAACACCTTGGCATTTCAAGTAGAGCTGATCTTTCTGATCTTCCATTGGTGCTCCCTCTTCTATGTGAATATGTCCTGTTTTCATTGTAGCCAAACCAAAATTCGAAAATGACTAAAGACCCTTTTTACTTTTGAGTTTAATTTTTATGCATGGTGTAATTATCAATAAATAAAAATTCATCATTAATATGATTTAAAAAATACCTGAGAGTATGATTTTTAAGATAATTATTATAAAATTCAATAAACTTATCCTACATATTGGATTATAAAAAATCTTTACACATTATATACACTATTTACTCATTATGGAAATTTGAAAGCTACTCTTAAGCTTAATTGTGTGGCACCTTACTCCATTTTCTTTTTGTGGTGGAACCACGTTTACCATTGGGCGTATTGCTGGTCGAGCTCCCACTATCTTCCCTTTTGAAATTACGTACACTGAACTATAATCTGGAGCTGATTTCATTACGCCTGTTGACACATCGTGATGGCCTTTAAATTTTCTGAGACAGCCACCACCACATTAAGAAAATTTAACACATTACATAATACATATGTACATGCAAATGAAACATAAAGTTGTCATGGAATGGCCAAATTTTTAGAGAACTAAGGATATATTAAAAAAATTAATATAATGTAGTATTGATATGTGATTATGTCCCAACACTTAACTTGCTTCCGCTCCTCAGGTTCAGAGTTCGTGCCAAAGTATTCTTGGACGAGTGGGGTGCACCAACGACTATAGTATTGACGCGATTTCTCTGTGCATATTCCACAATTCCTTTGACAACATCACTATCATCGATTACGGCTTCTTTCAACATAACCTGAAATATCATTAGCCAGTTGAAAGTTTCAAGTATCACCACCAATACCATTTGATTGAATACGACAGAAATGAGAGTGCAATTAAAAAAATATATTTTATAAATAAATAGTGTGTTCACCAAGAATGTAAAGAATTTTTAGACTACTATTCAATCACATTATCATAAACTGATAAATTTATTAGCTTTTATAATACTTATCTAAAGTTTAATTATTAATTTGTGTCTTATATATACCAACACAATTCTTAGATTTTAGCCACTAAACTTATAAATGACTCGTTTCAGTATCTACACGTACGCTTTTTAATCTATTTTAATTCATACCATTCAAAACTGTAAAACTAAAACAGATTGAAAAATATGTGTAGAAACAAAAACAGTTAAAAAGTAAGACAGACGGATAATTTTTTAAGTGTAGGGATGACAATATATATTTACAATGTCTGAGTAGTATGTTATTAAAATCTTCTTCAAATTGGTTAATTAAACAAATTAAAATAAAATTTAATTTCAGCTCAAATATCGATTACATACAACGTTGCCATGACACATGTGACGTAAGGGCTTGAAAACATGGGCTATATCGTATTCGTCGGGAGGAAAAACATTGGTGCTCTCATCTGCATGCATAATTATTATCATATAAACATAAGTATACCACAGAAAAAAAATGACCATACATATCACAACACAACTTAACGTAAAATTATAAGACCTATAATTTAATGAGTCTATTTAAACATAAGGTATAAGTATTTTTTGAGAGTTTCTGTGTTGAAAATATAAAATCTGTTGTAATAGAGAAACTCTCAAATACTGTCAAAAAGTACTTTTAGCATATATTGAAAGAGGTTCTATGAAACTAATTAGACATGTAAAAATATGAGGGTACCTACGATGAGGAATGTTTTTGTACTTGACATGGACTGCAATGATGACTGGGTTATCAATGTGTTTAATTGTCCAACGGAAGGCATAGCTACTGTTCTTGTCTTTATCTACAGCTACCATGGTGACATTTAAGGGTGGTGGCGTAGTGGTGGTCCCATCATGGGAAGACATTATTATTGTCGTCGTTTGCCACCTACTGAGCCGCGCAGCACCGGCCACCGCAAGAAGGAGGAAGAGGAGAGAAGCTCTTGGTTAGGTCCTTCTTCTTCTTCTTCTACGGTTCCTAGCTAGTCCTAGCTCTTGCGGTGATCTGAAGATGGCAATGAAACACCCCCATGCAACCTCATCGAAGATGGTGCACTCAAACACACGGACACAACTAAGGTTTCAATTTCATCCTTACGTTTTTTAGGCTCTTTGACTAAGCCTGACCCAAAAACAGAATTTTCTTTTGAAGTTAACGTTATCCTCCTCTATAAGGGTATCTTTTGTTTATCTAAATTTCAATTGTTGTTGTTATTATTGTATAAATTACTTATTTTGTGTTCTATTTTCATAATAAAATTTTCTTAAGTCAAACAGAACATGTCTAAACTCAAATAATAAGGGGCAACCAAAAAAGAAATTAATACAACAAATACATATCATCAATTTTTATATAAAAATATTTATAATTTATCCCTATATCATTAATCAATTGTGAATAGTATTACAAACAGTATTATATATATATATATATAATTACTCAATTATAAAATATGGAAAATTTAAAATATATTTCTTTCATGTAATATTAATATAGTATCTTTTAATCTTTGTCTCTTCTCAATATCGTGGCAACTATTGATGTGTGTTTCCAAAATTTAGAAATTATAACAATCTCTAGTCAATCCAATAACACTCATATATTAGATTTGAAAAACAACATCTCCTTCAATTGCAAGAAAAATAAAGTTTAACAAAGCTTAAAGAAAATAAAAATTATTATATAATAACTAAAATTTAATAAAATATTTAGATAAAATTTGATATGTGCACCAATTAAAGGATAAAATTGGAAAAATGAAAACACAACGTTAAATTAATACAAAGATAATTGTCCACCATTAGGGGTGTCTCAAAGTGGTTTGGAAACTGATTTAGAAACGAATTAGTTTCAAAAAACTATTTTTTAACATCTATTTCTAAGAATCGGATTAGTTTTAAATTGGTTGTCAAACTATTTTTTTAATAAAAAAATATTTAAGTGAAAATCAATTTGATTTACCAAATCTATTTTGTAGAAATAATTTGATTAACCAAATTAATTTTATAAAATAGTGTACTTTTTTTTAACTAGTTCAAAAAAGAAAATCAATTTAGTTTCAATTATAATCCAATTCAAGCCCAATCGATTTTTTGCCCACCCCTGGTCTTCCAAGTCGTGCTTCAAATTTTTCTATTCCGAAAACAGAGTAACGGGCACACCCACCTTTCCCGTTTTCTATTTGTATATACCACTGTTAGAAAATAACCACCGACTCATTCATTCATTCTCTCTTCTTATATCCCTGTAACTTCTAATTTGTAATATATTATCCTTTGAGGTTTGATATTCTCCTCTCTCTCTTCCACATATATAAACTTTTTAGGGAGGTGGTGAGTGACAGGCTACCGGTTTTAGGGTGGTGTTGTATGGAAGAGAGGCTGCAATGGGCCGGGCAGCAAAATTTCTATTTCTTCTACTCTCACTTTATCATTGTTTCTTCTACTATCACTGAATTTTCGATAAACACAAAAGCATAGTTACTGAAATTTCTATTTATTTGCATATGCATATTCATCTACATGTTTTTCTATGTGTAGTTGAATTGGGAAGAGGATTCAACATTCAGATGTTGCTTTCTATACTCATGTACAATACTTATTCGATGTTGAAAGGCATTGCTTTAACTGCCCTTTCTCTTAAATGCATTTTCTTTTTAAAACAACCATCATTGTTATGCTGTTAGTGCCTTCTTTATCTCTTTGCTTTTTTATTTTTGTTCGTTACTCAAACTAAATTTAACACCTCAAGTTAATAATTATTCGATGTTGAGTTTAGATGGGTTAAACGCATGGTTTGAAAGCAAGCAGACAAGATTTCAATTAATTTTGTGTCTAATCTTGGTTCAGTGGGCCTAACGGGACGCATTAAGAAACTCAATATAATTATGCGTATTAAAAAAAATCATTGCCCGCATTGCCTGTGGCAGAACGTTCCAGTTGAGTGGACCTAACGAGATGCATCCAGAAACTTAATACTTAATATAACTAAGCAGATTTAAAAAAAAAAAAAAAAAAAAAAAAAAAAAAAAAAAAAAAAAAAAAAAAAAAAAAAAAAAAAAAAAAAAAAAAAAAAAAAAAAAAACAAAACTGTTGCCCACACTGTCAGTGGCTTAATGGACCTGTTTGCAGATACTGTATCATCCACCATAAAGTAAGTTAAGATTCCAAATTTGAATCTATTATTAAAGATATTTTTAGTCATTTACTCATCTCACTGAAAAGCATCATTAGGTCAAACCAAATACATAGTTAATAAAATTAATTGAGTAATGGACAAACTAACACTTTAAAAAACTAAATTATTAAAAATATTTTAATTGCTAAATAAAAGCCATTCAAAAAATATTTATACATGTTTTTTATTAAGTGCCTCTTGACAAAATGGCTCTCCAAATGACGTGCTGGTCCCACGACACTAGGTGACTAATACACTAATTAACTAAGATATGGCATAGAATTGTTGAAAGCCAAAATGTGTGTGGTCTTGATACACACATTTGTTTTTTATTAGCTCATCTGGCATTTTTAATCTGATTAATTGGTCATATATTGCTTCTCACAGGCAGGAAACGTGTATTGAGACTTTATTTAAACTTTTAAGGAGTGGAGCTCGAAGCTGTCCTTTCACCCCAGGGTTTATATATCATACCACTGTTCAAGTTTAGAGCATTTGTGTACCGACATGATGTGTTTCATAATTACAATTTAACATTTAATATGTGGGATTTTATCCATGAATTGTGTTAGTTTCTAGAGTTTGATTTTCTTTATCAGCCTGATTGTTATCTTTGGCCTTAGTTAGCCCAAAAGTAACATGCATTTATCTGGTTGTCTATGAAATATTTTTTAAAAGAGACTTGGTTGTATTTCAACATGTGACAATTCTTTGGTGTTCCAATTGAACATAATTCCAATCTAACTTCAGTTGAGGCCCATGGTTCTCACTACACGCAAATTTCAATGCATTTGTTACCTGGTGGCAGAACTGCCCATTCCCAATTTGCCAAACCTTTGGTACTTAATGAGGATTCATGTTGTGTTTCAAAACAGAGTTACTCCAGCATACATCCCTCATCATTTGTGACGAAGCACCTATGGTTCATAGATGGGCACTTGAAGCACTAGATAGAACACTGAGGAATATTATGTTCCCAGTAGTATGGAGAAACCTTTTGGTGGTAAGGTTATTGTTCTTGGCGGCGATTTCCGTCAAATTTTGCCAGTTATTCCTAATGGTGACAGAGCTACAATTGTTATGTCACTTCTATGGAAACATTGCAGAGTTTTGAAATCATCAACAATTTATCCTGAATGGCACACCAATTGTACCAACTCTGATTTTTTCAAGAAGGGCGCGATCTTAACACCTACTTAATTAACATGTTTTAACATTATTACCAGGCATTGAGAAGACGTATTTAAGCTCTAGATACGGTTGTTATTTGTTAAAGTTGATGAGGAAATCGGTATTCAAACTGACAGGTTAACCGCCGAGTTCCTAAACGGGATTAAGTGCTCAGGGCTCCCAGATCACAAACTGTCGTTGAAGTCTGGTGTTCCAGTTATGTTTATGAGAAATTTGGATATGTCTATTGATCTGTGTAACGGGACACAACTTATTTGTCAATGAGTTAAGTGTCAATATTATTGGTGCTACAATTATGATTACTGGTAACAATACTGGCCAGAAAGTGTTTATTCCCATAATGAATTTGCAACCATCAGACCATGTAATGCCTTTCAAGTTCCAGTGTCGGCAATTCCCATTAGTGGTTTGCTTTGCTATGAGCATCATAAAAGTCAATGACAAACTTTGTCTAGAGTTGGTGTTTATAGTGATTCATCTAGAAAAATAATCAAGGGGACACTACTGGGGGACTCAAGAAAATTTATTTATGTCCGCACACTTAGCGATGGGGATTCGGGACAGCGCTCCTAAAAAATTTTTTGTAAAAAAAATTTAAAAGAACAAACAATTATAAATCATAATATAAAGGAACAAATAGTCAAGATCGAATTATTATTCTGGACTCAATAGAACAATGAAAACAATCCATTTTGTACTACCAGTTTATATCTCAGTCACCTTCTCATTTGAGCACAACATTACAATACTAAATAAAACACTAAAAATTGAGGTAGACAGACACTAAATAAAACAAAAAATGATCATATTTTTGGTAGATTTAATTATTTAATCAATGCATCTACCTTATAAGTTTGTAACCATATTTTTACATTTGGTGCCTCCTTAGATGAGCAACCAAAATAAGCAACCAAACAATGACCATTCACAATATGGTGAAGTCAAAATAAATATTATGTTATAATATTATAACAAAAACCCAATGATTATTGAAAACAAGCACCAGAACAAAAACAATTTTGTAATTTACAACCTCAACAATGGTAGAAGCATGACAGTTGTTAAATGGAGTTGATCTTTCAGGAAGAGTGAATTCCTCCACAACATGTCATTTTATGTAGTTGGATCTGTCTATACTATTGTGAATTATCTATCACCCCCACTTGAAAATTTCATTTCAAAATTACTACCTGCATCCTCCTACTGGTGTTTATCTTCTACCCAGTGTCTTTACACATGGTTATTTATATGTAGCTTTTTCCAAAGTTAAAAGCAAAGGTGGATTAAGAGTTCTGATATGTGAAGAAGATGGAAATGGAAAGTGTTGCACAAACAATTTTGTTTTTGAATAAGTTTTTGACAAGATTTAATTGAGATATGGATTATTTTTAATTTCTTATATTTTCTTATCTACTAAATAGTTGGTATCTATAACGAACATTATTCTCAGCATTGGATATCCATATTTGTTTTATGATGATGATGATTATACCAAAACAATAAAGGTATCGATTTTAAATCTGTGTATATGTTATCTAACTTAGGTATTGTTTGTTACTGGGACTAAAATATGAAATATTTCGATTACTCTTTTTGGAATTATTTAAAGCTATTCTTGGCCTTATATGAAACACATTTTTTTCACAGGAATTTTCGTGATGTACATTAGGACGAAAACAATGGATGTCTGCATGATATACACTAGATAAAATGTTTATTGTCTTATTAGTATTATGCTTTCCAATTAGTTTTATATGCGATAGTTGTACTCGAATCAAACAATTAGTATGTGTTGTTTAATATTAATGATATTGTGCACTGCATGAATGAATATTTTTTAGCAGTGCATTGTACAGAACATCGATGGTCATAGTTTTTGCATCCCGCGATTATTTAATTTTCAATGAATATTACCTCTAGAAATAGATTTCTATTGTTGACATAAGACTTGAGTATATTTAATACTCTTCAATCAGTTTCTAACATTTAAACTATGTCTTATAAAGTAAAATAAGGTAACCATGGATCGTACGGGTTTTTAACTAATTAAAAGTAAGAAAGGAAAACAATTCACGAACTAATAGTAAGGATGAAAAGAAAATTCAAAAGACAAAAAATATAACAAAAAGTTGAGAGAGTAAAAACATAAATTTTAAAAAATTTAGGGACTAATATAATTTATCTTATAATTTAATTGTTATAAGTATTATTTATCTCTAAGGAATTGTTTCGTTCCTTGAAAATGGATGTCCAGCAACAATGCCAGAAATCGATGTATGATCAAACTCTCTCTCTGAATGTGTT
>PYAF01002998.1:180078-192350 GCA_007407185.1 Glycine tomentella | reverse complement strand
AAAGACAAAAAATATAACAAAAAGTTGAGAGAGTAAAAACATAAATTTTAAAAAATTTAGGGACTAATATAATTTATCTTATAATTTAATTGTTATAAGTATTATTTATCTCTAAGGAATTGTTTCGTTCCTTGAAAATGGATGTCCAGCAACAATGCCAGAAATCGATGTATGATCAAACTCTCTCTCTGAATGTGTTTATGAAGATTTAAACAACTCCAGGAAGAAGATCATAGCACAAATGAACCACAATTTGGACGTGTGGTATGTGCACTGTGAGAATGGAAAAGAGAGAATAAAAATATGTGTGTACCTTGCACCTTTGGGGTGAATGGCTATTTATACTTACTGACCTGCGGAAAAATAAGAAAACTATGCCAATTCTTGATCATGATCTTCCAAAAGATGAACAAATATTTTGGATATTCAATGAAGAAATAATCCTCCATATCTTTCTTGATTTTGTATTTATTTAGGACCCAATCTCCCCTAATCTTGTCATTAATAACCTGATACCAACTGCATTGGGCTCTTTGGCCTTTGGCCCAATATAAACGTCCGTAACAGTTGCCCCTCATCTCGGTTATTGAGTAATCTAAATGACCGAGGTGACTATATTGAGCTTTAGATTTATGACCGAGATAATTATCTCGGATAAGTCGGCCTCGTTATCGAACTTCCAAGATGTTTTTTTTCTAGATCTGCTTCTGCGGAGCTTGGATACTACGACTGCTTGTTTCCCTAAGAGCCGACCTCTTTTTCTGACCTGGGCCGAGATAATGAAGCGTTTTCTCCACTAAGCCGACCTCTTTTTCTGGCTTCGGCCGAGATAATGAAGCGTTTTTTCCGCTCAGCCGACCCCTTTTTCTTGACCCCAAATTCCAATGTAATAAAGTATTTTTGTTGTAGTTTGGACATATGAAACGACGCGCCTCTCTGGCATTTAATGCTCTACCATTTCTTTACATGTTCTAATCATGACTATCCCTTGCCATTGTCTGTTTTGCCCTTGTCTCTTGGTTAACTGGTCACAATTGCCCCAGTAATTAAGCACGTTTGTCAGTTACCCATCATCCTTATTTCGACGGTTACCATTTTTTAATTTCATGGGTTTCGACGATTACTTTTCACTCTTATAGACCATACCTTGTCATTTTCTCCCACTGCCTCAAAACTTCTAGTTCATTTCCCTCTTGTTGCTTGCCTTTGCTTTAGCATTCTGCTCTTTGCCCTCACATTTAGTGCTTCATCCTTTCTTCTTCAAAGCTCCTCAATCCAGGTACCTCCTCTTTCCTTTATTTCATGATTATGGATTTCTTTTTCTCCTCATTGTTCTTTTCATTTTATTTTGGTGGTTCTATTTCCCCTTAGACCTCTCTTTTTGGGTTTTTGCCCTCTTTTTCTATTCCTGTTCATCTTCATCCCTTATTCTTCCTTTCTTGAGTGTTCGAAGCCTGTCATAATCTTGTAGCAATGAAACTCACTCCTGAGGAAGAGGCTCGTATTGTCGAGAGAATCCCCCTTATTCTGCCTTTTGGTTCTTTGGTAAACCCCTCACTGAGGAGGATAAAACCAAACGCTTCCTTCGAACCCCCACTGGTGGTTCCAAATCTTCAAAAAATCCTTTAGCTAGAAAACCTCCTCCCTCAAAAGCTGCAACAGGTTCTTCTTCTAAAGCTGTAGAGGGTTCTGGTATAGGGTCCAATAGGGAATCTAGGGGTTGCCCCCCTTCCTCTAAAGCTATAGGAGGTTTTTCCTCTAAGGCAGTATCAAGTTCTAATATAGGGTCCAATAGGGAACATAGGGGTCGCCCTGTGATCCCTCCCGTCCTTCCTTCCAAGCCACGTCCCTTAGAGCCTTGTCCTGAGACCCGGTTTGAACCGTGCACGAAATGCATAGATAGATTCATGTATCTAGCCAGCTCAGGTTTTGACAAACAAGGCGACGACGTGTTAGATGCGTGCCGGCATAACCCTATAATCGTTATTCCACCAATGCCCCGGCCCAGAACCGAGGTGCCAGCTGAAAGTATCTCGGCGTCGGCTAACACTTCACGTCTTGTCGTCGATTTCCCAGTACCTTTGCTAATTATTTTCCTTTTTTATTTTGTCTTAGGTCATCATGGAAGTCACTTCTATGGAATTAATCGAAGAGTCTCGGTCGATCGATTCCCATGTCGACAACCCCTCTCCAGATCTGATAGCCAGATTTCCTTGGGTTACCTATGAGGTTCTTAACATCTCGTCTTCCATGAGTCTGGAGAGCATAGCCGCCCTCCCTGTGGGGAATCAAGAAGGATTCTCCATCCGCCATCCCGGCCCTCACGTGTCAATCTGTTCTTGTGCTGAATAGGGCGATTCTAGTTTTTTCTTTTGCTGTGCCGATGTGGTCACCCGCTTGGGTATTCATTTTCCTCTTTCCGAGTTCGAGATGAAACTTTTAAAACACTTGTCCCTAGCCCCTTCACAACTTCACCCAAATGGTTGGGCTTTCGTACAATCCTTTGAGGATTTATATGTAAACCTGGGAATCCCGTGCGCGGTTCCCGTCTTTATGTATTATTTTTTTGCTCAGACTGGTCGTTCTGGCCGAGAGCCTTCTAACCAAAAAGGATGGACTTCCTTGAGGAGTCGTCCTAAGCGTAAAATTTTTCCCCTCTTTGCTGACTCTTTCAAGAGGTTCAAAAATAATTACTTTAAAGTAAGCGCCAAATCCGGCCAACAACCTTTCTTTCTTCAAGGGTCGGAATCTTCCGGGGTAAAGTGGAAATTTTCACTTTACTGGTCCACTTTACTAGTCCCTGCCCATCATGAATTCCAACCTCTTTTCTACAATCGAGATGAGACTGGGTTGTCGGATGAGGACGCTTACTCGGTCATCCAGATTGATGGCTTCCGGGAAAGCCAGGGTTTATGTGAAATCCCACCGGCTCTTCCTGACTGTTAGTCTAATTTATAAAGTATATTGTATTGCTTTTCTATTTTTGTTGTTTAACTTATTTGCGCGATTTTGCAGTTGCTGAAATGGAAGGCCAATCTGGTGATCTGAGAGCTCGATCCCAGAAAACCTCCGGTGCCCCAAGGCCGGCCACCGAAGTCCCTCCCTTCCTCAAAAATCTCAAACGGAGGAAGGTGACCAAGCCGGCCACAGAGACGGCCATTACCTCGACCGAAATGGTTCTTCCAATTTCTACTGTCCCGGCTCCTGCCGCTTCCGATCTCGCCCCTCCTGCCGAGGTCATCGTTCTTCCTCCTCCGCCTGCCCCGGAGACTGATCTCCCGCCCCCGGAGCCTTCCACTGTCGTGCTCCCTGAAGCTGCGAAGCTGGAGCTCGGCCACTTATGGGAACGGGGGGCTGAAGAGCTTTTTCCCTTCGTCCGGGTTCCCAAGCGCTTTGCCGACTCAACTCGGCTTTCTGAAGACGATGTCCAGCTGCTCCAGCGAATACAACTGCATGCTTATCAGACTGCTTCTCTTGTTGATAGTCTGGTTGCTGTAAAGGCCAGATATCACAGGAGCAAAGAAGAGCTTGTTGCTGCTAACGCTAAGATTCAGAAGGCCGAGGAGGGCTTGGCCGCTGCTCGAACCGAGACTCAGCAAGCCGTGGAAGATTTGCGACTTGCCCGAGCTGAGTTCAAACGAGATCTGCAAGCGGCCTGCTTTGAGACTCAGCAGGCCCTCGCCAAAGCCGCCCTTATGACTCAAAATGTAAATGAGGTGAAAACCTTGCTTGAGGAGGCCCAGGCGGAGGCCGAGAATGCTAAGTCCAAGCTTCTGGAGGCCGAGAAGGAGGCGGCTGAGCTGCGGGAGGCATTGTCATCGGCGGCCGAAGATTCCTTCAACAATGCCCTTGCTCAAGTTCGATGCCTCAACGCCGGGATTACTCTGAACAGCGAAGGGCTACATTTCCAATCCTTTGTTCGGGATGGTGCAGTCATTCCTTACATCGATCAAGAGGATTCCGTCGCTGAAGCCGAAGACTTAGCCGAGGTCGGAGCTGAAGAGACCTCAGCTCCAGCGGGCGGTGCTTGAAGGGCCGGGAGGCCAGTTTTATTTTGTATATGTTTATTTTTATTTGAATAATTGCTTTGTTTCAAATAATTTTTATATTTTGGAAAATATAGTTATTTCCCATATTATTGTTCTTCGTTAAAACTTATAAGTATGCGCATTTGAATATTCGTTTGGCTCCAATGGCCAAGTATAATATCGACCGATTACATGATGTTTCTCGGTTCTCGTCCTCCATCCCAAGTTATCATCGGTGTATCATGGCCACTTTGGACCGTGCCAACCTGATCAGGGTTTGAAACACCTCGGATCCGCATGGGACGACATATAAATATTACTTAAGAAAGCCTTTGTCAACGTATGGCTTATGAATATCGAAATATTTTTATCAAAGGAAACTGTCAACTTGTTTATTCATAAATATCAACTTTATTCGTATTCATGATTCCGATGAAAGAGATTACATGAAGTGGAGGTGTCAAAACAGTTGGCCCCTACTCTTCTCGATTAACGGAAAACACATAGATAAAAAGGAAATAATCAACTATAATATGTCTTCAATTTGTCGGCGTTCCATGTTCGTTTGATCGCCTTCTTGTCCAATGTTTCTAGTATGTACGCTCCTTGGCCGAGATTCTGAGCAACTCAGTATGGTCATTCCCAGTTGGCTGCCAGTTTTCCATCCTGAGCGTTTTTGTTGCCGATGTCGGCCCTCCTCAAGACCAAATCTCCTTTTTCGAAGGACCTCGATCTGATCTTCCTGTTAAATCTTCTGGCCACCAGCTGTTTTGCAGCCATATCTCGGATATGTGCCTGAGCTCGGGTTTCATCTATCAATTCCAGCTCGCTAATCAAGGCCTCATTGTTGGCTTCCTCTCCTTCTTTAAGCATCATCATCCTTCTCCAAGAAGGTTGTTCAACCTCGACCAGAATCATGGCCTCACACCCGTAGGTCATCCTGAACGGGGTTTCCTGAGTGGATGACTGAGGCGTGGTCCTATGCGCCCACAAGACATAATATAATTGTTCTACCCAACTGCCTCCAGCCTCGTACATCCTCTTTCTGAGTCCTTCTAAGATAACTTTATTGGCAGCCTCGGCCTGTCCATTGGATTGAGGGTGTTCCACGGAAGAGAAATGGTGCTTAACATAGAAGCTGGTCATCATCTCTCTAAACTTCTTATCTGTGAACTGAGTTTCGTTATCTATGACGATTTCGGCCAGGATCCCGAATCTAGAAATGATGTTCCTTTCAAAAAACTTCTGGACTCGGGCTGAGGTAATGGTGGCTAGCGGCTCTGCTTCTATCCACTTTGTGAAATAATCCACAGCTACGATGAGCCACTTCAGCTGACCTTCTGCCGCCTTGAATGGACCCAACAGGTTCATCCCCCATTTGTAAAAAGGCCAAGAAGAGGTGATAGTTGTCAACTCGGACGGGGGGGACCATATTACCTTAGCATGTTTCTGACAACTTTCGCATCTTTTCACATGATCCCGGGCATCTGCCTTCATAGTCGGCCAAAAGTATCCGGCTCGAATAGCCTTCAGTGCCAATGACTTTGCCCCCATATGTTGGCCGTTGATGCCCTCATGTATCTCGGCCAATATATATTCTGCCTGGTCAGGCCCAACACAAAGTAACATGGAGGTATGTGGACCTTTGCGGTACAGCTTACCCTCTAAAGTAGTATACAGAACAGCATCTCGGATCAACTTCTTGGCCTCGGCCTCATCATCTAGTATTACTCCTTGCTCCAAGTATCTGATTATAGGCTGCCTCCAGTCGGACCCTGTCGATATCATCATGATGCAAGTGGGATAAGCCAGTTCCTGTTGGACGACTGTTCTATGGTTGCCCACGCCCTTAGTGCTTGCTAGCTTAGACAGTATATTGGCCCTCATGTTTTCTTCTCGGGGAATATGGGAGACTATGACTTCATCAAACTTGGCAATGATCTCCCTGACCCTGGCCAAGTACTTGATCAGCAAGGGACCCTTGGCCTAGTATCTACCTTTAATCTGGGCCGCGACAAGCTGGGAATCTGTGAAAACCTTTACCTTTTGAGCTCCTTGCTCTCTGGCCGAGGCCAGTCCCGCTATTAAGGCCTCATACTCGGCCTGATTATTCGACATCGGGAAATTGAGCCGCAGAGACTGTTCAACTGATACTCCATGCGGGCTCTCCACTATAATTCCCGCTCCACTCCCATGTGTATTAGACGAACCATCCACGTAGAGGGTCCAGAATTCCTCACTGGCCGAGGTTAACGGGGTGAGCTCATCCAAGAAGTCAGCCAGAGCCTGAGATTTGATAGCATGTCGGGCCTCATACTTCAAATCGAACTCGGACAACTATATTGCCCCATTCATCATTCTTCCTGCCAAATCCGGTTTGTGGAGAACTTGCCGAATTGGCTGGTTAGTACGCACTATGATGGTGTGGCCCTGGAAATATGGACGCAGTCTTTTTGCCGCCACTAAAAGTGCGAAGGCCACCTTCTCCAACTTCTGATATCTCAATTCCGAGCACTTTAAGGCTCGGCTTATGAAATATATGGGCAACTGAGTCTTGCCGGTTTCCTTAACCAACGCGGCACTCACCACCTCTTCGCCCACTGACAAGTACAGTATCAATGTCGCACCGGGTTCCGGTTTGGATAGCACCGGCGGTGAGGAAAGGCACTTCTTGATCTCCTGAAAGGCGGCCTCACATTCCGAACTCCACCCAACGCGGGCTTCCTTTTTCAGCAGCCTGAAAAATGGAAGAGCCTTTTCTGCTGATTTGGCGAGAAATCTCGTCAATGCCGCCAGCCTACCAGTCAGCTGTTGTACTTCTTTTTTAGTTGCCAGAAACTTCATGTTCAGGACTGCTGCACACTTGTCTGGGTTAACTTCAATACCCCTATGGGTCAGCATAAAACCCAGGAATTTCCCTGCCGTCACTCCAAAGGCACATTTGAGCGGGTTTAGCCAGATGTTGTTTTCTCTCAACCTGCGGAAGGTTTCCTCCAAATCTCGGACATGATCCCCACTTGAATCTATTTTAACAATCATGTCGTCAATGTACACTTCTATGTTCCGGCTGAGCTGTTGGGAAAAGACCTTATTCATCATACGCTGATAGGTGGCCCCGGTATTCTTCAGGCCAAAAGGCATCACAGTATAACAATAGTTCGCTCCCCCTCCTCTGAAGGTCGTCTTCTCCCGATCTCCCAGATACATTGGGATCTGGTTGTACCCGGAGATGCATCCATGAAAGATAGCAGCTTGAACCCGGAAGAGTTGTTCACCAGCTGGTCTATACTCGACATTGGATAGGAGTCTTTGGGACAGACTTTATTAACATCAGTATAATCAACACACACCCGCCATTTGCCGCTGGGCTTTTTGACCATCACCACATTGGACAGCCATGTAGTGTATTGGATTTCTTGTATAAATCCAGCATCCAACAGTTCCCGGATATGCTTCTCCAGTGCTTGTTTCCGATCAGGGCGGAGATTTCTCTTCTTCTGAGCCACTGGTTTTGCGCCAGGGTACATAGACAATTTGTGGCAACAGAATGCAGGATCTATCCCAGGGATTTCTGAAGCTTTCCACGCAAAAACATCTCGGTTATCACTGAGACACTTTGTCAACTCGGCCCGTGCGACTGGATCAGCTATCATCCCAATCTTGGTGACTTGGGTAGCTTCTGGGCCAATCTGTATGTCCATGAGCTCGTCTGCTGACTCAAGCCTCCATTCCTCCACCTTTTCTCGCACGTCGAGCTCCACTAGATTTATGGGCTTCACCTGCTATCTATCCATTCTCTTAGATGCCTCTCGGCCCTCCTGGCAAATCTGAACTGATGAGGGGCCAACTCCATTTTCCTTCACAGCATTAAAATAACACTGGCGGGACTCCCTCTGATCTCTGCAAATAGTGATTACTTTGCCATTACTTCCTATCAGCTTCATCTTTTGGTGCTTGGTGGACATCAAAATATCCCACTTATGGAGTGTGGGCCTTCCGAGAATCACATTATACGGGGAAGGAAAAACTCCCCCACCACGAACTTAACTCTTTCTGATTTGAAACCTTCTTTTGTCCCCAACGTGAGCCGTAACTCAATGGAGTCTTTGAGTGCGGTATTCTCGCCATTGAAGCCTGATAACACCGTTTGGCACGGCTTCAGGTCTTCTTCATCAAGGTTCATCTTTTTGAATGCCGCCCATGATATGATGTCGGCACAATTGCCGTTATCAACAAATATCTTCTTGACCCGGCAATTGGCTATAGTGCCGGTTATGACCAGGCCGTCTTCATGTCCAAGAATCACATCCGCCAGGTCATCTTTGGTAAAATACAGCAAGAGGGGCTCAGTCCTGTCACTGGTGGTCTTGAACTTGGGTTGTTCCCTCACTATCAGCACTTCCCTGAGGTATTTGCGGCGTTGATTGGCCGTGTCACCTCCTCCTCCCATAGCGCCAGTAATGACATTGCACTCGAACTCTGGCTCTGGGAACTCCTCATCATCTATCTTCTTCCTCTTCTCATCTCGGCCTTTCTGATCATCATTGGGGTTGCCCTTGCGTTTTCCTTGCTGCCCCTGGGTTTTGATCACGTACCGCCTTAACTTGCCTTCCCAGATGAACTTCTCTATAGCATCCCGCAAGTCCTAACATTGATCGGTGGTGTGTCCTGGACCATTGTGAAATTCGCAAAAGCGAGAATGGTCAAGGTTGGCCTTCTTGAACACGGGCCGAGGTCGATCTACTTTTTTCATCTCGGTCAGAGCTACTTCCCTCCATACTTCTGCTCGAGAAGTGTTCAGCGGGGTATACTTGTCATACTTGGTCTCGTATCGTCCCGGCCTATGGCTGACATCCAGGTTCCTATTGGGGGGAACATTCCCAAGGTGTGGGCGATGTTTTGGCGGTGATCCCTTCCTCTTAGGAGCAGTGTTAGCAATCTCCATCTGTTCTAGCTCCAAATACTTCTTTGATCGAATCCTGAATTCCAGCAAAGTTTTGACCGAGTCCTTATAGATAGATTTCGCCAGCCGAGATGATCCGCTGAGTCCGGCCGACAACAAGTGGACGTGCACCTTCTCCTCTAGGCCCTACACTTACAAGGCGGCTTTCTTGAATCGATCCAAATAGCTCTACAATGTCTCCCCCGGATGCTGGCGGATCTTCCCTAAGACAAACTCGGACTTCGGCTGTTTCTTACTCATCACAAAGTTGAGCAAAAATCTATGGCCGAAGTCTTCAAAGTTGCGGATCGACTGGGGCGGAAGTGTGTGGAACCAGGTCTGAGCAGCACCGGTCAGAGTGGTAACAAAGATCTGGGAAATTATTGGCTCGTCAATTCCCTGTACGCACATCTGCATGTCAAGATCATCAATGTGCACCTGCGGATCTTGACTACCATCATATTTGGACAGGAAAGACCCATCGAAGTCTTCAATGAAACAAGCATTAACGATCTTGTCCACAAACGGGCTATCGTTATGCTGTCCGAGATGCTCCTGACGACGGCCCCTCCTTGGCTGGCCAAGATGCTCCTGACGACGGCCTGGCGAGGAATCTCGGTCCTCAAGGGCACATTATGCTGCTCCGGGCCGGGTTCTGCCTGACGAGATGCTTCTCCCGGCTCGAAGTGGAGGTTCTGCTCCGGTACCCTGGCCTCTATGTCATGTGCCGGGATTTCCATGCGCCCGAGGCTGTAACACCCCGTAGGCCTCCGGTGTATTAACATTAATAATATCATATTAGCGCTTAAAACTTTATTTAAATCATTGCGGAGGTGAATCGTACTGTTTTTCTTGATTACATTATGTACGGAATACATAAACACCTCATACTCAAGCACAAAATCAAGCCCCTGCTGATCCAGTATAACATAAACACAACATCATAGGCAGATATACAGAAATCACAATAAAGATAATCAGGAGGAATCATCATCAACCACGTCATAACATAAGCTCTGTACATATACATCTCAGAATCAAAACCACACATGTGGTTATACAATAGAATATGTACAGCATAAGGGTGTACACACACATACACCCTTTTCCTGCACAGAGAAAATACAAAACAGGTATCCATCAAAAGAACTTTTCTGTTCTTCGATCTGCAGCCCTCACCCACGTCCACAAACTCTACTAGGGCCTCCTACCCTGTGGCCGTCCTTCTCTGCTAGAAGACTCACCTGAAAACCACAGCCCCAACAGGGGTGAGATAAACATCTCAGTAAACTCAGGGTTCTGGGAGATCCTCCCTTCCCCTGGTTCACCTCCAAGCACACACGAAACAAAACCATACATATATCCTAGGACATCATCCTAGGTCTCAATACCCGGCTACCAGGGTAATATAACACAAAAGTGTCGTCCCACAGGACTTTTCCAGCATTAGAGGTGCAACACCTCATTCTAGCTTTGTCACCATCTCACAGAGGTACCATTACACAAGTGTCAACCACTGGATGCTTTCCAACATCAGAGAGGCACCGCCTCATGAACTATATAAACATCGCCTGAGGGCAACCACTCAAGACTTTACTCATCCAGATATGGCTCATCTAAGAGGCTCTCATCCCCCTAGGGATATCTTCTCTTAGAGATACAACATATCTGTATACAGTCTGGCCTGGGGAAGAACATCCATACAGGGCAATCATTCCCAGGACTTCCATAATCACATGCCTGAGAGAGATCATCCCACACAAGGGGCACTCAATCCCTCAGGACTTCCAGTCCACGTGCCTGAGAGAAATCATCCATATAGGGCATTCATCCCTCAGGACTTCCAAGCACGGTCTGAGGAAGATCATCCATACAGGGCACTCATTCCTCAGAACTAACAGCCCATTACCTGAGAGAGATCATCCACTAAGGGGCACTCATCCCTCATGATTCTCAACCACTGCCTGAAAGAGATCATCCATACAGGGCACTCATCCCTCAGGACTTCCAATTCGCTGCCTGAGAGAGATCATCCACTACGGGGCACTCATCCCTCAGGACTTCCATCACCACTGCCTAAGGAAGATCATCCTCTTGGGCACTCATTCCCTAGGACTTAGGTGGATATCAGCGGCACATCCCAAGGAAGATCATCCTCTCGGGCACTCATTCCAAGGGAGTCCACAGGACCTATTCTACTGGCCAGAGAATCTTACATATCATGATACTATTCCAGTATCTAATATAACCTTATTCACAGACTACCATCGTAGTCTCAGTCTCATACATAGCCACAGAACACTGCCACAGTGTTCGTCCATTAAAAGGCCCAAGACCTATCACAGATTCGCCAACAGGTGTACCATCCTCACAACACTACCTTAGTGTCTATAATCCATGAATTCTTATATCATCACATTCTAACACCATCCCGGTGTATAACTAATCATCATAATCATCAACAAGCCACAATGGCATTCTCTCCAATAGCATATATATATACATATCAGTAACCATGTACAATATCAATTGCATGCCATACAACCATCACCCACTTGGGTGGCAAACAAGAGCAAGTGAATCACTCCCGAGAACAATGAGCTTACCTGGCACGCCGTGCCTTACAGCTTCACTTCTTGAGCGATGGTCTACGTCCCTGACACTCGCAGTGTCGAGCCCTAACAAGGCATACAAACGCATATCACATACCATTCAAACATATAATCATGCATAAGCTCATCAAGCAGTCCTCACTGCCAAAATGAAAGGAACCTCAGTCCTTTCCCATAAGTCCAAGTCATCTAACCTAAGGTTCATCAGGCTCATCCATCACAAGCCTTTCCATAGACCCTCAGTGGTCTATCTCAACTCAACCATGGCCTCAGAGTCCCTACAGACTCAATACAAGCCATCCATACTGAGCTCATAGCTCTCACAACCCAATAACTCAGGGTTCCCACACTACTAGAAAAACATGATTTAACATCGGTTATTTTTGACATTCAACATCGGTTTTGAACCGATGTTGAATCAGCCGACGTTAAATACGTAGAAGTTAACATCGGTTTTCAAAACCGATGTTAACGTGATATCACAACATCGATTCCCCGACCAAAACCGATGTCGTCATCTGAAAATATAAAAAGTTAAAAATGTATACGATTACAGTATAACATCGGTTTCCTTAAGAAAACCGATGTTGTGATATATGTTAACATCGGTTTTCTTATGAAAACCGATGTTGTTTAATATGTTAACATCGGTTTTCTTAAGAAAACCGATGTTGTGTCATATGTTAACAT
>PYAF01002998.1:139142-170427 GCA_007407185.1 Glycine tomentella | reverse complement strand
CCCCCCCCCCCCCCCCCCCCAACACACACACACACACACAAAACCAAACTCTTTTCTAGGTAACTAAGCTGAAATCTATTTATATGGGCACGATCTATCATGTGTATTCAAATTAATAGCATGTTTGGTAAATCATCCTGCGTGGTTTTTCACGTCAGAATAGAAGTTCCTAGTTCTAGATTTTATATTGAAGGCCCATTTGACGTGATTGTTTTGTTGAGTGGGGGGCTCGTATTTCTATATATGCATTAACAGTTGGTGTGTAAAGCTGGCTTGTCAAATTAAAAATTAGACTTTTTTTGTCTTAGTGAGTGTTTTTTTATTTTTGATTCTGGTATGTTTTTCTTTTAATTTTTGTTTTTGTAAATTGACATTTTTATAATTTTGGTTATTTTTGTAAATTTATAGAATAAAAATGAATAAAAAAAATTATAAGGACAAAAATTAAAAAGTATAAACTTGTGATAATGTCTAAGATGGTCAAAGCGTTTAAATGGACCATCGTGATATTATCAGTTATGTATTATAAATTATGTCTATTGAGTTTAAATATGAAAATAGTGTTATGTAGAAGGATAAAATTGTATATAATATTTTTTCTATATAATATTTTTTCTTATGGCATAACGATAAGTTTCTAGATAATTCTTTTATATTATCAGTCATAAGTTATAACCTTAATGAAACTAAGTGTGTTTTAACTGTTGCAGCCTTAAGTGACCCCTGAATTAATTACTCGTTGTCGTGAAAACTATATCAATCTACTACGCTAATGTACTTTCATCTCCAATCGGAAAAGTACATGATTTGTCTCTTTGGAGAAGATGAACCCCATTTGTTCATTGCGTTGTGCCATGGACAGAGACCAACAGTGTTTGGCCATTCTATCTTATCACTTGCACTGATTGTACCCCTTACCAAAACTAAAGATTTGGGTATTTGTATTTTAAAACTTCTCTCTCTCTCTCTCTCTCTCTCTCTCGGTCCAGAAACAACATAACAGGGAAAGCAAAGAAATAAAGGTGTCACCGATTTCTTCAACCTCCAATTGCCTTTGTAGCCTCCTTCCATCTCCACTGCATATGTCCACGACCACCACCTATCAGCACAACAAAGACATTAACCCTAAATCTTGAAGGGATAATTATGAAAATTACATTTTTGCCCTATAAATAAATTCAATTAAAAACATGTTAATAACCATTTTTCGTTTCACAAATTCGTTCCCGAAAGATGAAAATTCAAATTTTTATCCCTGAAAGTGAAAAAAGTGTGACAAATTCATTCATCTGTTAACTTCTGTCTTTTATTGTTAATGAAAGAGCCTATATGACACATTTAAGGACAAATTTATTAGCGTTATACACATTCATGAACAAATTTATCAGTGTTCTACCCAAAATATAATTTAATCTTCATCTTCTCCTTTTTTTTAATCATTGCAAACATATCATTACAATAAACACTTAAAAAAATGAAAACAAACATAAATTAGAATAAACATAATGATAAGTATAATATTGATTAATAAGCATAATGTGTCTATTGCACTAAAATTTCTATTATGACAATATTAGGTAGTGACAAAATCAAGTTGAGTCTCATTTTTTGTAAGGATTAACTTAATGGTTGTGCATTTTAATTTGTTTGAGTCTCATATTTTAGGTAAGATATTGTCTCATTTTTGCTTTGAAATTTCTAATGTGACAGTACTTTATTCAAAATATGAGACTCAAACAAAAATACACAGCTATTAAGTTAATCCTCACAAAGAAATGAGACCTAACTTGATTTTGTCACTACCTAATGTTGTTACAATAAAAATTTCAGAGCAACAGACATATTATGCTGATTAATCAATATTATGCTTATTATTATGTTTGTTCTAACTTATATTTTCTTTCCTAATTTTTTAAGTGTTTATTGTAATTTTATGCATGCAATTATTAAAAAAGGGAGAAAATGAAGATTAAATTATATTTTGGGTAGAGCGTTGATAAATTCGTCCCTAAATGTGCAGAGTGCTAACAAATTTGTCCCTAAATGTACCACGTAAGCTCTTTCATTAACGATAATGAATAGAAGTTAATAGATGAATGAATTTGTCGCACTTTTTTTTTACTTTGGGAGACAAAAATTTGAATTTTCATCTTTCAAGGACAAATTTGTCTGCGCTTTACACATTCAAGAACGAAATTGATTATTTACCCTTAAAAACAACTGATAAGACATGTTACTAGTAATAAATCTAACGACCCTTATTGTTTTGATCACAATGATCATGTTATTCTATTGGACCACCCTAGACATTGTCATGAATCTATAGGGACTAAAAACATATAAGCCTAAAAATTAACATTTGTGAAATGTGTTTGTTTGTTTATTGCTGATATGAGTGCTTGTGGAAAATTGAATATTCAAAGTCACTTCAACTAGTTGTGATGATAAATATTGATGGATCACAAACTATGATGTGGATGTCATACTATTGTGTATTGAGGTCCAATACTAATGTAAGCCTTTCATTTGCCTAGATGTCACATTTTTTCTTTCATGAAAGCTTCTTCGATTTCGGTTTGGGACAACTGGTTTTTCACTATTGGGATTACTACGAGATGGAGATCAGTGCTAGCTAGTGTTTGATGGTGAAAGTTTGAAATCTTGATATGGTGTTGTTGGCTTGGCGGTTAGGCTGTTGCACAATGTGATCCAAACTCCTAACGTTGCCTTTAACAGTATGGTAATGTTTAAACGACTGAAATTAAAATTAACAATTAACTAAGTTGCAAACACAATGTCAAATTAAAAAAATATATCAAATTATATATGAACTCCAAATTAATTTAGCATTTTTATGGGACCTTTATGGCTTTTGTTGAAGAAGAATTTGGGCAATTTGCCACTTATCCTATTGGCTTACTGGTTTGGACCTAACTCTTGAATTTCATTCCATGGATATTAGGCTAAGTAGGATGCATGTAAAATTACTTCAACTGAGTTTTTTTTTCCATGAAATTTACTGGTCCCAATTGTGCCCCTGTTGGTTGAGAATTTTGATATTAGTTTTGACTATCTTAAATCAACAAATAAGAGCTTGATTTTAGGACTAATTATACTAAACTAAAATACTTTCAAGGTTGTTTTTTTTAAGACTAGCAATCTTTAGATTTTCAAGTTAACAAACTATATATATATCCTTTTAGAAACTTATTACAAGAACAAATTTTATATTAAGTATAAAACAAGTATTTGAATTAAAATAGTTAATTCGTACAAATATAAACAACTCTCTAGACAAACATAAAATAATACTTAAACTAACAACATTTACAAACACATAAACATAATCACGATAGCATAAAACTCTAAGTAAACATTCAAAAATAATAAAGAATGAGTCATAGACAGAAGAATTAGTTATAGATAGAAGAATGTGTTATCAAAATGAGAAAGAGTTATAGAAAGTAGAATGAAGATAAGAGTTAGAATTGGAAATAAAAGAAATACACAAGAACGTACATGTTTCTATTGTACCGAATAACTATAGTTGCGACAAAGTTGGTATACATGAAGTATGCAAATGTTCGTAACACATTCTGGCCTATTTATAGAAAAAAAAATACCAAACAGATTGGAACACATGTCCTCAAATATAGATTAGCTTCTTCAAATATCGCCACTTGTTTCGCGCCTCTTGAATTTGAATAATCATTAACCGTTTTATAACTGCTACTCTGAACGTTTGATTTACTATTTTCAATTATTTCTTTTTCGAACCATCACATTTGAAAATATCAAACAACTTATCTTCAATATATCAAATGGAACCCATTTTTTCGATATTCAATCTCTATTTAGTATACTCATCCCTATGCCAACTTCATATTCTTTACAATGTAGAATAGGTCTTTCTTATTGCATCATCAATCTTAATCAAATGAAAACTAGTCAAATAATCATATCTAAATAACTCATTTGAACGGCCCTAACAGATGCCTTAAAATGTCTTTCTTGAGTTTATTCAAAATGAAACATTTTTATGATCGAAAAGTTCTTATCGAAATATATCACTTGTCACTTCAACTTCAATCTTGTACGTTTCCCACTCTTAGTTGAAAATATGTTGACAAATGTCAACCTCAAGTGTAACAAATCTCTTTGTTTCCATAGATTGTGGCACCACGCTTGCCAATATCATCATATCTTCAAGCACAATTTTTGATGACATCTAATCATGTGTCATTAATGTTTAGATTACCACCATTTTTAATTATCTTTTGCTTAAATTAATTCAAGTTTTGAATCACTTTTACCCTAAACCACAACCTATAAAAAAAGGTTCCAACTTCATTTTCTCCCACACTAAAACCCAATAGAGAAAGCTCTCTTTTCTCTCCTCTATTTTCTTTCCCAACAACACATTCATCTTCTTCTTCTTCCTTCTTCTTTCTCTTGAATCCAAAGAAACGACCATTCTGTTGGAGTTTTAAAAGCTTCCCTTTATACTTTTCTTCATCAAGATCCAACCTTTTTCAAGATTCAACCTTTTCATCTAATCTTCTGCATCAATGGAAGTTCCTCCTTTTGTTCTTGTATTTAAAGCTGAAGAACTTAAAGTTGAAAGAATAACTTTTGCTCATATTCCTATGCTAGAAAAAGAAAGTCCCAAAATATGGCATTCTCAGGTATCATCTTTTCTTGGCCCCTTTCTGTCAGATTTGAAGCTTGAAGCCTTGGATCCGTATCTTCCTTCCACTGATAATGAACGCCCACTCATGCACCTCCTAGAGATTAGAACCAATTTCATTTGCAAAGATTACACCCACATTTTCAGAGCAACCTTAAACAGTGATCGCAACAAGTTCCCAACTTTGTTGAATAAGGTTCAACTGGTCTATGGAGACTTGTGGAAGATAGTCAGAACCTTTGATTTTATGCAGTTATGTAGAAGAGATCTCACATTTCTCAACTTTCCCTTACTGATGGCTTCATTCCTATTATGAAATAGAAGCTCCACGCTTTCGATTTCTCTTGTAGACCTATTGGGATGACTTTACTTGAAATAGCTGCTATCACTGGACTTCAAACAACAAGGGAAAGATATGCCTTGGGTCTCATTGAAGATGAACTCAAACTAAAAGATATCCCCATTAATTTCAAGTTTGCTGGTGAAAGATATTATTTTCAAGACGATCATGGCGAAACTGATAAGAAAGTTTCTAAGGACGAACACATAACCTTTTTGATGTACTGACTATCTTCTTATGTTTGTTGCACTTGATCTCTCCAAGTAATACAAAATGTGTACAACTTAGCCCAAGCTATTCATTTCGAACATGAAGTCTGCTTAAATAAATAAATTTCTTCTAGCTTCTTTATACAAACAAGTCTATGGATGATCAGTGGATTATGAAACCATGTCAAAATGCAATTCTTGAACGCAAATTAAAGCTCAAAAGTCGAGAAACTTAACTGACTTATTTGACTAGGAAGAAGGAACTCAATCTAATTTTTTTAAAATAGTATATTTGAACCTTCATGAGCTTTACTACTTTCACAGAAGACTTAGCTCCCTTTAAAAAATCCACAATCCTAGGTCCAAGTTGGTTGAAAGCTCAAGCAGAATTAGTCAAAATTTGGTTTGCTTTTCTAACTGGAGACATCGCAAAGATATTTGATTTTATCCTTATCAACCTCAATTCTTTGCATGCCAGTTCTTGTTTTCAAATATTTTTTTAGATCAGATAGTATAAAAAAGAAGTCTCAAATTCCAAATTGTATTAAATAAGCTATTTCAAGACATCATCGACCTTCTTTCACTTTTTGACTTTTGAAAATTCTTATTTCTGTATTCAGGCTTTTCAGGATTGGTGGAATTGTTATCTTTCGAAAAAGCCTATCATTGTTGATGAGATTATCCAAAAAATTACTAAGTCTATTTCTATGCAAGAGCCAAATCTTCCTGTAAGTAAACTTTGACTTCATGCTGAAATAGTTAGATGGGGAAATTTCTTTCATGTGAGCTATGCTTTTAGAGATTTGCATGGCACCATAAGAGAAGCTACTTTCATTTTGAAAGAAAAAGTATTTAGAGTTCAAAGATGAGTATTTAGATCGATCGTTCGAAAATTAATTCCAATGGCTACCCAATACAAACTTCAATATAATATCTTATACCAGAATTTTAACCCATTACTACAAAACTTTTCCTTTATCAATTTCCAAATTTTGATCATTATGATTTTCTACATATTCAACCTAATGCAATTACCATTTTAACTCAAGAGCGTCATGGTGAGGAATAGTATGATTATGTTTATCATTAATACTTTGCATTCGAAATTGTTACACAATTTAATTTCTAATTTTTTTATCAACTTCGAAAAACTCCATTTCAACTAGAACTGAAGATTGAGCTAGTGATCATGAAGGTGATGATTAGAGCACCAAGACTAAAAATTCGAGAAAAAAGGGAAAGCCACCTCTGAAATTAGCTCCAAGAAGGTGTCGATCATATAATCACCTTTTTAATACTCGAAACATTTTTAACTTAATTATTTATTAACTCTTTTACAATTTCAATAACTGACTCGTCGCATTCTGAAAGGTGAATGATGTTCCATCTCCAATGAAGGATTCAAAAGGAAAAGGAAAGGCAATAGATGACAGATCCCTTAAACTTGCTTCTATAGTGAAGGAAAAGTTAATGGCATCTGCAATTTCTCTAGAAGATGAGTCGAAGTAAGAGTGCATACATTTCCTTGAGTTAATTTTATTCATTATAATAACATTAATTATAACCAAATCAAATTCTGAACTCTCTTAGGTCACCAAACAAATAAGTCCATTAACTGAAAGACAACACATTTTCTGATAGTGACAATGCTTTTGATCGACTTCTTGCATAGAGTACTTCGAAGCCCATAAAAGAAACCTAAGGTAACATAATTGAAAATCTCTTGTTCTCTCTTAAAGTTACTTACGTTTTAATATGAGAATTCAAAACGTGGTCATTTAGAGTGTATCATACCAGATATAGGAGCACTTTGGTTAAAGGTTTTGTAACATTCGAACCATCAGATGCATCGAGTTGAGTCTCACAAGATAAACATTAGCTATCAATCTTGCAGGATTTAGATGTTGAAGACATGTCTTCTGACTTTGAAGAAGCCAATTCAAACTCCACGAGTTCTGTAAGTATTAAATTCTTTACTTGTTTATTTGTTTTGCACAAAAAACATTCAAATACTAACTATTTTTAGGATGATGAAACTAAAAGGAAAAGATTGACCATACCGAACCAGGTAAAACAAGAGAAAAATTCTTGAAGTTTCTCCAATATTGACAAGATCGTACCTTATGCTAATAGACTAATTTATGTCCCTACACATTTCAATTTTCAACTAGGGCCAAATTCCTCAAAACACATTCCATTTTCAACCATCAAAACTGCTTCGAACGAAACACTACCTAACAAGGCTAAAAAGATTGAAGATTCTTTCGATGAAGCCATGAAGCTTCCAGGAGAAAAAAACTAAAGACAAAGAACAAGTGGTTGACCAACCTATTGCCCCAGTTGAAGAGATAATTTGCGAACAACCTAAAACTATGCAAGTTGATCCTCCCCCATCCTGGTGTTAATTTGATAAAAGTCAAACAAGAAAATGTGGTTTCCGACAATGCCCAATCAATGAAACCAAATGTCACTATGCCTTCGACAAAAGACAGTGAATCTCCAATTTCTAAAGCTGAAGGAGAAAAAGAAAGTTCTCAAAATGACAAGTCAACAGAACATTCTGAAGAAGGCAACATGTTCGAATTAAATGATGAGGATTACACAATTTTGCATCAATGAAAAATTCATGAAACTGAAACCGAAGCTGCCTCAGAACCCAGTGCAAATCAACCCAACAATATTTATGAATATCAAGAAGTTTGGGGTCAATTTTGCACAACCTTTCGTCTAGTTGATCAATTATCCACAATGATAAATTAAGCAAAAATTGAATAACCAATCCCCCATTCAAATTACAAGGGACCAGATTAAATTTGATATTATATTAAATTGATTGAAAACGAGTTGTGAACATTCCTAACAAAATATTTGTGGTGAGATTATTTTAAAACAAAATAATAAATACTTTTAGGTTTAATTATATTTTTGACCTCCTAATATTACTATTTCATGAATTTGGTCCTTCCAATTTTTTTGAGCAAATTTTGTTCTCCATTATTTTAATTGTGCAATATTTAATTAAGATGCTAATATAACACTACTGTACTTGTCAGTGTTCTATTGTCATGTTGATGTTTCTATTAAATATTAGATGTGAAGATAATAAATAAATTAAAATTATACAATTAAAAAAAGTGAGAAAACCAAAATCACTAAAAATTAAGGGTAAATAGACATTTTCATCCCTAAATGTGTAGAGCGCTAACAAATTCGTCCTCGAAAGATGAAAATTCAAATTTTAGTCCCCGAAAGTGAAAAAATTGTGAAAAATTCATTCATCCGTTAATTTCCGTACGTTACTATTAATGAAAGAGCCTACTTAACATAGAGAGATGAAAATGTCACAAAAATGATTATCAACATGATTGTTGAATAGATTTGACCAAAATGTGAGTTAGTTTCCATTGGACTAACTTGTCAGACCCCAGATTTTATTTCATTTAAAGGTAAAATATAATTTAATTTTCATCTTCTCTCATTCTTTTTTATCTTTGCAAACATAACATTATAACAAGTACTTAAAGAAATACGAAAGTAAACATAAGTTAGAACAAACATAATAATAAACATATTATTGATTAATAAGCATAATTTGTCTATTGCTTTAAAATTTCTAATGTGACAATACCTTACCCAAAATATGAGACTCAAACAAAAATGCACAACCATTAAGTTAATCCTTACAAAAAAAAATGAGACCCAACTTGATTTTATCACTACTAATGTTGTCGCAAGAAATTTCAGAATAACAGACAAATTATGTTTATTAATCGATATTATGTTTATTATTATGTTTTGTTCTAACTTATGTTTGCTTCCCTATTTTTTAAGTGTTTATTGTCATGTTATGCTTGTAATGATAAAGAAAGAGGAAGATGAAAATTAAATTATATTTTACCCTTAAATGAAATTAAATTTGAGGTTTGACAAATTAGTCCAATGGAAACTTAATTACTGATATTTTGGTCTAATCTATTCAGCAACTATGTTGACAATAATTTTTGTGACACTTTCGTCATTCTATGTCACATAGGCTCTTTTATTAACGCTAATAGACAAAAGTTAATGGATGAATGAATTTGTTGCATTTTTTTCACTTTCAGGACTAAAATTTGAATTTCCATCTTTTGAAGACAAATTTGTCAGCACTCTCCACATTTAGGGACAAAAATGTCTATTTATCCAAAAATTAAATAAAAATATCAAATGTTAGAAAAAACTATAATAAGGAAATCACAAGTACAATTAAGTTTTAATTTTAAAATAATACCAATTTGGTGACTTTGCCCAATATTAGTACGTGACAATGTGAGTGTGAGACATACCTCTTTCGAAAAATTCTTATATAATTATATAATACTAATATAATTAATACCGGTTAGCATAGGTGATAATAATTTGTATCCATCAATTAAGTGATACATGATTTGAATTCGGATATTTGGTATGAAATAAAATATATTGATAAAAAAATATTCATTTTATACATATTCATGTTTTCCGCTAAAAATTAATACTTTATATTAATATTATGATAAAAATTAATACTAATATATGCTTTAAAAAAAGTCTACAAAACATAGGAATGGTAGTTGAGATTTTTTTCATCAATCATTCATTTGTTTATACACTTAGCCGAAAATATTTCAAACTCCTTTACGTTATATATGAAATGAGGCTTTTATAAGAAGACTTTTCATTTGAGTATCTATCATTTTTCTACATGCACATGACATGATACTTTGCACCTGCACAGTGCTAATTGAGTTAGCACATTTGCTTACTTGTTACCCGGGCTATGGCTAGAGAGACAAAAGGTCAAAAGTAGCGTATATTGTTGAATTGTGATATCATGCTCTAGGAAAGAGTAGGACCCATCTAGGGCAATTTGAAGTGTGAACATAAAATGCTCAATGTCAAAGTCTCTCAAGTTCACGCCTTAGAAAAGAATGCCTAATCCCAGCAAGCACAATTTTTTACCAAAACGTTAAACCAACTGCATGCCTAATAAATGCCTCTAACAAGTCAGAAATTTATAGAACAAAACAAGAATTGATTTTTTTTTTCTTTCTCGGTTAGAGATCATCGGTATTTTATAACTTATTAGATTAAAGATTAATTTCATTTGTTAGTATTTGTTATTAATTTAAGAAAATTTTACATATGATAAAATTTAAATATAAATTTTTCTATTAAATAGATTGTTCTCTTTCATGTAAACACAACGATACTCTATATGATTTCGTCAATCCTATGAATTAAATTTAGCTTATATTGTTTTCAAATTATGATGGAAATTATAAGTGTGATTTCTTCTAATCTTCTAAAAGGAACCGAAATTATGTCATTATAATACTATCAAAATATAAATAATTTTTTTGTTTACGAAAATAATAAAAAGTGCTGCTGAGGGGGTCAACTCTATCATAAATGGAATGATTTCTAGAGATTCAATTGTAAAAGGTCAAGAGACAATTACATATTTTAGTTTAGGAAACTAATTAACAATTTCTTGATAGTTTAGGGACTTATTGATATATTAAATCTATAAAATATGATTTGCTTTTAAATAAGCTATTCTAAACATGTATTAAGTCTTAATCAAATTTAATGTTGTAAAGAATCAAATTTAATCAAATTAGAATGGATCTGTTATTATTAAAAAAAATGGGTCATTTTTTTATATAAGAAAATTCAATTAAAAGATGTTTAAAAATTTATACTAATTATGTACCTTTTTCAAAAACATTCATAAAAGATATTTTAACACTTTTTTTTTACAAACAAAAAGATATTTTAACACTTAATCTAAAAATAATACTACTCTAAAACCTTTGAAAAGATAGAAAAATGATACCACAGTCACTTTTTTATAGTTTGTACAAAACTTGCATTAAAAAAACTGAGAAGTATTTCGATTAATGGTATAGATACATTAAAATAAACTTAATCCAACTTCACACGTAGATAAAAGATCTTATCGTCTACCAGGTTTAAATAACTAAAAAAAAAATGTAAACTTCTGTACCGTTATCTTCAACTAGTGGTCTTACCCCACATTTTTTTGCCATGGATACGTTCGTGATTGGGTCTAAGAGTCTCCACGCGGCCACGCCGTATATTCCATTAGCATCGAACCACCAGTGCCACAAGATCCCGTGAATGCCCAAAAGAAAAATATTTTAACAAGAATTAACAAATATCAATACAATATTATATTTGAGCCTTTTACATGTGTTTAATACTGAATGAATTAAAAAAAAATAATGTGAGACAGGAAAAACATATTACTAATTGGGGTGTTTACTGTTTAGCTTTAAATTCAATATTATTACTTAATATATAGTTGATCCTAATAAAAAATTCTTTAAAGAAGTCTCATATTCTAATTTTGTAAATAAAAAAAAATATGATTATACCTCAATCAAAAGTGAACATCTATATATGTATTTTTTTTTTTAAAAAAAAAAACTAGGTGCGTATTTGTTTCTTTAGTGTACTTGCGGTAGCATGAAATCTGAGATCTCTTTACTAGAAAAATATACAAAAATATGGGTGACATTGCTTTCTCAAAATGGAGGGTCAGATTGTCCCATTAACAATCTAAATGTACACTAATTTTTTTATAAAAATAAATTATCAATAAAATTAATATTTTTATAAATTATAAATATTTTACATCAGAAACATAAATTATTATAATATTTTTTTAAAAGAAATATTTAACAATTTGACGTTAGTATATATTGAATTATTGAAAACTTAAACTTGAATCCAAAATCTCTTGGATGAAACAATTTCACGTTAGTATATCAAAGTAGTGATAGCCAATAATATTTGACACCTGGTCACAAAAAAACAATTTTTTATGTCAATATTTTTTTAGTATTAGTAGTAGTATATTATATGAGAATCCCATCCGATGAACGAAAGTTTCATAATTGCGAAAGTGAGGAGAATCAGAACATAAATTAGGAAAATTCCAAGTCTGCGCCTGTCCTATACCTGACACCGCCAAATCCAATCTCAAAAAATTCCAATCCCGAATCGTGTTCACACTACCACCGTTACCCTATCTTATTCCTACGTCATTCTTCGCTGGTCTTCTTTTCCCACCCAAATAAGGAACAAAAACAAACAAAAAACAATTCTCATAATTTCTCCTTGCTAGTTGCTACTAAGGTTATCAAGTATAATAATTTCACAACACCTTGCTTTTTCCTTTTTATTTCGTTGGCATTAATGTTGATGGTGATTAAACATACATATAAATATAGAGATTTTTATTTATATATTTATAGAAAGGTAAGATAAAAGGTACTTAAGATTATAGAGAAAATTATTATATTTTGTAATATACACTATAGAGAAAAGTATTAAATTTTGTAATTAAGATTATTTAATATTATTTTTGATTAGTTAATGTAGTGAAAATTTTATATCAAAATTAAACTCTTATATTAAATCCATAAAAATATTCAAAACATGCATATGATATATATATGAAAAAGAACACAATTTATATACATTACCATAAATGTTACTCATATTTAATATCTTAAAGATACAAAATTTATTTAATACTATCATACAAGAATAAAAAATATTATAAAAATTAAACTATAATAAATAAATTATGCCATTTATAATAATTTTATCAAACTTAACAAGATATTTTCTTCTTAGAGAAGGTATGTAAGGTATGTGTGAGCTCGTACTGAGAAAAACCAATGACCTTAGTTATGTGTTTTTAGATTTATTCACTTGCTTGCAACACTCTCTCATCGATCTGTCAATTGAACCAAAAACCGGAAAGTCCAAAGCCCCATCATACGCTGCATTTCCGCTAAATTAAATAATTAATTAAGTAACTTGTTAACTAATATTTTTAAGAAACTAAGAAAAATATTTATTGTGAAGATAATGAAAGAATATAAAAAAAGTTATATGCTCAACACAATTTTATATATTTTAATAAATTTTTTAAAAATTTTTAATCAATAACTTTTAAGATTACTAATTAAGTTTTATTATTTATTAATTAATGAGTTAAATTAAATCACACTGGCATCTCTTCACTCCCTCAAATTTCAATCTCCGCGTTCACACCACACCCTCGAGTTCACACCTCACAATATATATATATATATATATATATATATATATATATATATAATTATAGACTTTATAAAATTGAATAATTCACACCAAACCAAAACTCAACGCAAAGAGAGAAACCACGACACAACACAAAACCTCCTTAGCTTCGTGTAGTTGTGTTGTTCCTTCACAACCACAGAGCCAAAAACAAAACATCTAAAACCTCTTTCTTTCTTTCTCTGAGTTTTTTGTTTTTGATTTTGTCCTATGAAACTCCCAACAACGTTTGCAGACCCAGAATCCTTGTCTTACCTTTACACCTTGCTCCAATCTTCCTTCGACCAAATGAATGAACCCACCACCACCAACAACAACACTTCCACAACTGGGAGAAAACGCCGCAGAAAAAACGAGGAGGATGATGATGATGATGGTGGTGATGGTGATGGTGGTTCATCCAACAACAACAACAAGAGGAGCAAGAAGAAGAAGGAGGAGCTAAAGGGTATCCTCACTTCAATTCTCTTGTTAGACGAACAAGAGAAACTTGACCAGCAACAGAACAACAGGGTCTCAGAGGAAGAAAAGTTTTCATTGGAAACGAATCACAAGAAGAAAAAAAAGGCCATGCTTCAGTATTATTCCAACCTTGACGAGTATTACAGCCACGTGGAGGAGTCAGAGAGGGTGAAGAGGAAGAAGTCACGCGGCATGGCACGTGCGGTGGCGGTGGCAGCGTGCGAAAGAGAGGGAGAGGGTGGTGGTGGTAGTGCTGAAGGGGTGAAATCTGGTGTGGGAGGCTCACAGAGAAGGCTGTGGGTGAAGGATCGTTCAGGGGCATGGTGGGATGAATGCAACAAAGAGGATTTTCCTGAAGAAGAGTTTAGAAAGGCTTTTAGGATGGGAAGAGAAACTTTTGATATGATTTGTGACGAATTGAATTCTGCAATTGTGAAGGAAGACACCACTTTGAGGAATGCTATTCCTGTGAGGCAAAGGGTGGCTGTGTGTTTGTGGAGATTGGCCACTGGGGACCCTCTTAGGATTGTGTCCAAGAGGTTTGGTTTGGGGATATCAACTTGTCACAAGCTTGTGCTAGAGGTTTGCACTGCTATTAAGTCTGTGCTTATGCCAAAGTACTTGAATTGGCCTGATGAGGGTGCATTGAGGAGGGTGAAGAGTGAGTTTGAGGGTGTTTCTGGGATCCCTAATGTTGTAGGGTCTATGTACACCTCTCATGTGCCTATTATAGCTCCTAAGATTAGTGTGGCTGCTTATTTCAACAAGAGGCACACTGAGAGGAATCAGAAGACGTCTTATAGTATTACTGTTCAAGGGGTGGTGGATCATAGAGGGGTGTTCACTGATGTGTGCATTGGGTGGCCTGGTTCAATGCCTGATGATCAGGTGTTGGAAAAAAGTGCCCTTTTTCAAAGGGCTAATGGGGGGCTTTTGAAGGGGGTTTGGATAGTGGGGAATTCTGGGTACCCGTTGATGGATTGGGTTTTGGTGCCTTATAGCCAGCAGAATCTGACTTGGACTCAGCATGCTTTCAATGAGAAGATTGGGGAGGTTCAGAAGGTGGCTAGGGATGCTTTTGCTAGGTTGAAAGGGAGGTGGAGTTGCTTGCAGAAGAGAACCGAGGTGAAGCTGCAGGACTTGCCTGTTGTGCTCGGGGCGTGCTGTGTGCTGCATAATATATGCGAGTTGAAGGGGGAGAAGATTGACCCTGAGCTGAAGGTTGATCTGGTGGATGATGAGATGGTGCCTGAGGTTGCCTTGAGGTCAATGAGCTCCATGAAGGCTAGGGATGCGATTGCGCATAATCTTCTGCATCATGGATTGGCTGGCACTTCTTTTCTTTAAACTGAAAGGGTTGTGTTTGGTAATGGTGTATATCGTTTTGCTGCTTGAGATAATGATTCTTTTGCTTGTTTATTATTACATGGTATTGAAGTAAGTCACTGGTCATTGTTTGTTGAAGAGGCTTTGTATGTAAAAGATGTATTGGCCCTTTCAACAGATATGTAATTATAGTCTGCACAGGGTTATATCCTGAATTTGTAACCCCCAATTCCATACTTTAATTGCTAAATAAGATATTGAATAATAAAATTAGAACATTCTTTTTTAGCACTTCTTTTCTTCCATGGATTCTGTTGGTAAATTGATTTCATAAATTTTGTAAAATCATGTACTTGACCAATGTTACAAAGTTTGTGGCTTCTTACACACCAGTTCCAATAATTGGAAGCTTGTATGCTTAAAGCTCCTATCTAGTGAGCTCTCCAAAGGGTAGATGTGCACAACCTTAACCTCACAAACAGAGAAGCTGTTTTCTGGATTTGAATCCATGACCTTTAGGTCACAAACCTACAACCTCTCTCCATTGCTTTAAGGCTTACCAGTTACCAGGGAAGCTAGTATAAGCGTGCGTTTGGAGGAGTTTATTTACAGCTTATTTGAACTTATCATAGAACATAAACACTTGTGTTAGTTTTTAAGAGGGATTATGAAAATAACATGATATGTATATATATTGTTTTCAGCTTATTTCAATACACTCTTCAGGATAGTTTATGAAAACAACTTAAAACTTGTGTGAAAATAATTAACTTGTGCATAAGTGTGTACTGTGATAAACATTTATCCAACAAGCAGTTAAGTTGTTTATCTAAACGCACTCTTAATAGTTTTTTATCCTATCTTTCATTATCTGAAGATTAGTTAATATACCTCGCTTGCATCAGTTTGTTGAAACACTTCTCTTGACAGAGGAATGACGCAACCTTCCTATGGAAGACAGGATTACATCATTATAAATATCACTCTACATTCCTAAGAGGAGCTTCTATCAGTCTAGTACAATGTATTTCTTGTCTGTTAGCCAGAAAAATGTACTGCTGATGGACCTATACTAAAAATAGAATCATTCTAGGTGTAGATTTTCCATGTAATTAAAGTCAACGGTGATCAATTTTTGACTGGGATAGTGACATAATTGACATTGAAGTGTAAGAAAATGGTATAATAACAGTTTGTCGTTTTATCAAGTGATTGATGGTGATTCTCATTGACACTACTTCTGCATCATTCAATTTCATATCATGGTTAAGAATATATCTATTTAATGAGTTATGTTATTCTCACTCATGATTTTTTCACAGCACTTTTCTACAATAAGGAGAGAGAAAAGTGTGATATAAGAAGGGTGATGTAATAGAGAAATGAAAAGAAAAAAATGAGTCGTAAAAAATGTTATGAAAAGTATGTGTGAATAGAGCACTATTCTTTTTTCATAGTTGCACTCATTCTTAGGAACAGTTGTTTAGTTTAAATTGTTGACCAGCAAGATTGAATTAAATTTCTTGCCTATGATCTTTATCAGTCCTTTTCAACTCAATACAGTGAAAATGACTATTATGGCAATTTTTTTTAACTGATGAGGTTGAAATTGAGAGCTTTGAGCGCTGCATAACTACCACCATCCAAATTTCTGTGCAGCTTGAAAAATGAAGGTTGTTTCTGTGTTATGTTAGGCCAATGGCTTGGCTCTGTACAATAATAAGAGAAACACAACCACGTTAATATCATATTCATTCACATTTCTTAGTTCTTTACATGTTTCTCTTGACGTTATTCTTCTATTAAAATTGGAGTTTCGGTAACCTATGTTGTAATGTAAATCTTTGATTCTAATTGGATAGCAGGATCAAAAGTACTGAAGAAACTGTCTAGATTTTATCTTTTAGGGAAAAAAATTCAATTAAATACTTACTCAATTACTTTCTAACAGCTTATTCATAACATAATTGATAAATCTCTCCATTAACTACTAAGCTTTTTGGAATAAATTGGTCATAAGCATTTTGTATTAGTTCAAAAAAGTTTATAGAAACTCTCCCTAAATAGATTGCAGTGATGGATGGTTCCATCCATTCAGTGAATTGGCATCTGAGTGAAAGAAATCAAAACTTTCTTCTTCACATTGTAATTTTTTCCCTACATATTTCTGTTCAATGAAACAACGAGATGTTTGTTTTAAATACCAGTAGTATAACGATTTTTCTTGTGTCATGTTATACATGATCATCCACCAATCTCTTTGCAATGCCTCTTCACACCTCAACTACTCAACTCCTACATGAAGTGTACCATTCTCTTATAAAATATGGGTCTTGCTGATCAATGTCCTTATGGAATTAATAAATAGAAAGTTTTTATTGAAGGTTGCATTGAAATCATGGGCAAATATACTGTCACATTGGTTAGCATTTTCCTTACACTAAAAAATTGTATATTGATTAACAATGACATGTTCAGTTTTTCATGAAATATTAAAACTTTTATTGCAATTTTTCCATCAAATAAATACAACTATAGTCTAGGAATATAATGTATTCATAGAATTGAAAAAAAGAGTACTAGGATATTTTAATAAAATTGTTCTAGAAACTACGTTTTTTTTTTTTTTTTTTTGTTTTTCTTTAATCTGTGTGGAAATTTTGAAATGGAGAGAGTAACATGTAGTTGAACTGGGAACACTAACATTTAGATACATCTGTATGAAATTTAGACAAAACCATCTCAGAAAAGAAAAGAGAGAAAATGAGTGCATTGCATATTTGCTTTCCATATTTAATGTATAGTTGAAGTGCTGAACAGAGGTATTTACACGTTTTCTTCGTCAGAAACTTATTGGTCTTCGGTCCAGACTCCAAAGAGGCCAAGTCGCCGTTGATCTCGGAACGATTGTTCACATTAAAGAAGCTTTAGGTCGGTCCATGCATCAACAATATGAACTTTTGTCAAAAATTAATAAGTTAGTTGGACCTCAACTACTTATTTAAGGGATTAAAAGTTAGTAAAACCCTCTTCATGCCCTGTTTTTTTATGGGTGATCTTTCAAAATATTGAGATCTATTTAATATAATATATTGATCTCTCCTAACAAATATTTTTTTCATATGCGTGCATTGAACACCGAATTGATGATCACTGGTCTAAGAGACAATATTATCTTTCTAAGATGTCACACATTATTCGTCATGCCGTATTTTTTAATACAAAATTTGAATTCTAAGTTCTTATTTGAAGAGAATCAAATTTCTTAATTTTTGAATAAAGGGAAAAAAGTACTCAATCTCTTCAAACTTTAACTAAAGGGTTGTCTAACTTAGTTAATTGAACAGTATGTGTGATTTATTATATATACTGATATTTGTCTTTGATTCCTATAATAAAAAAGTCTCTTTAAGCTTTATATTTTTTTTTATAAACATACATTCCATGCTTTAATTTTAAATATTAAATGATCTTTAAAATTCATCAAGTTTACAAATAAGCCCCATAAATTTTAATTTCATTCCAATTAATCTTGATACATTGAATTTTAATTGCATTCTAATTTATCTTTAAAATATACTCCTTTTACAAAATAGCTCTATCAAATTGAAGTTGAATTATTCATCCTAAATGTCATTCGTTCGTTAATATTTTTAGGGTAAATGATCAATTTGGTCCATGTACTTTACACTTCTTGTTAATTTAGTCCGTGTACTATAGAAATACACAACTTAGTTTACAATTATACAAATGTACCGACAATTTAGTCCTAACGTCAAGTCTCCTCCGTTTCAGTTAACGTTTTATGACGATATGACAAATCCACATGTTTGAAGTGAAAGTCATGCACTGGGTCAGGCATGTAAGATATATTCCACATCAGCCAACAGTATTTTGGACTAAAATGTTAGTGACTTTTGTTTTTTAAATTTTGATTTTAAAAATTACAAAAACAATAATGGCTAAGTTGAGAAGAATACTTTTCTTCCTAATTTAGTGATAATACTTTCATCTGCAGCAACAAAATGGCCCCCAACAAATATAACTTGACAAAATCGTCCACGACCATTATGTTGTTTTTACTATCCTACCTATTTCATTTAGAACATCATCTCCAATACACTCATCTACACTCGCATCCTCACCATCAACCACTTTTATGTTTGTGCTGCCAACTATTCTCTCATCAACAACATCAGACACAACACACCATCAATGAGAGTCTCTGATGTGGTGTAACGTCCCGTATGCATCTGGTTCATTAACATTCAATTATGATCGTTAAGCGTAACAATTAATTAAAGATGATTAATTCAGAAGCAAATAACAAAATGATGTCATCATACGTCATAAACAAAACCATCTTCGCATTATGTGTGGTGAAAACTAACATCATACTACTAGAGGACCAATTAAGCCATATACATATATCTCAATAAATGTATCTCAACAATGGTTGTACAAAACAAGAAGGTATCAGATACCCTGTCCTCTCTCAACATACATCAATACCTCTCAACATATACACAATGTACATCAAATGTGTGTCTTCCCCTCAGGGGTACAAAATATAGGTATAACAAAACAATGAGCCAACATGCTCTCAAAATAAAATGCCTAAGGTTCACATACAACCATATCCTTACTCGAGCTTCTTGTCGTGGGATCCGCCATCCGCTCGCTGAGCATCACTTGTACAAATATAATCCCCACACGGGGTGAGATACAATCTCAGTAAACTCAGGATTCTTGGAGGCCTCTCCTCCCCCTGGTTCACTTCCATGTCATATAGCATCAAAATTGGCATCACACAATCTAGCCATCATGGCTCTCATAAATACATCACATGTATATCATAACACAGGTGTCATTCCGTTGGGCGCTACCAACATCAGGAATGCAACATCGATATAGCAAATATATATATATATATATATATATAACATGGCCTAAGAAAGATCATCCACTTAAGGGCATATAATAACCCTGAGTCCCAGTGCGTATGGCACGAGTTTTGGGCGCGAACAGCGCTGGATTCTGCAGAATCCTTCTGCATAACTATGGCGCTCTTGGCGCCAGGATGGCGCAATCAGCGCCATGGTTCTGTGTTGTGGCGCTCCTGGCGCCAGGTTGGCACTCCTGGCGCCACAGTCTCTGGTGGACCGCGCTGATGGCGCAAGAGCGGCGCCGTGGGCGCCATGGGTTCTGGGGGTTGACGCCGGGGACGCCAGATTGGCGCGAGTGGCGCCGGACCACCCAGAGGACCTGTCCACCATGGGGGTTGGCGCGGTTGGTGCCATAGTTTCTGGAGGATGGCGCTCTTGGCGCGGGAGTTAGTGCGGATGGCGCCAGAGGTTCTGGAGGTTGGCGCTCTGGGCGCGGGGTTGGCGCCGTGGTCACTTGCAGCTGGCGCGATCAGTGCTAGAGTGGCGTGATCAGCGCGGCAACTCGGGCAGACCCACTATATAAAGGCTATTTTTCGAGTTTTGGCCCAAAAAGCTTTCTTCTTCTTCCCTCCAGCAACCTACCTCCATTGTTGAAGCTCCAAGCTTCATTCCTTCGCTATAGTTCACCGAATTACATTCCTTGATACACCAATCTTGTGGAAATCACTTGTAGAGCTTAAATCCTTCCTCATTCTCCCTTCAAATCCACTCATTTTGAGAATCCCTTTTCTCGAAGGAAGTTCTTGGAACTCGAGTTCGGCGAGGAACGACGGCGATTCATGGACACCCGAGCTAGGGGGAGTGGTCCAGAGGTCTTCCTTGCCATCTTTGAGGTAAGAAACTCGAGATTCACCGCTTGATTTATGAGTTGGGGTTTTGGGTGAATAGTGATCCACTTGTGATAGAGCTAGAGTTAGCCTTGGATCCTTTAGAAACATGTGTTTAGAATGTTGTGAGGATGTAGGATTAGCTCTCCAATGTGAGTTTGGTGAACTTTGATTTTTGGCTCTATGTAATGCATGTTTAGTAGTATGCTGAGTTGCTTGGCTATGTTGTGACGTGCAAGAGCCTTGATATATGGTTTGACGTGCCTGAGAGGCCATGTGAACGGTGCCTTGTGTGTGATATGGACCGTTCAAGCTCTATGTGAATTCTGAGGAAGTTGGCTGTGATGAGCTTTGAGCTCTTTGTATCGGCCTTTACCGATGTCGTGTGAATACACTAGTGCTTTGGCTAGGCCAAGCTAGACCATTGAGGGTCTATGAGATGACTTGTGAGTGATAAGCCTCGATAAACCTTAAGTTAGAGGACTTGTGATTTTGGAAGGGACTGAGGTTCCTTTCACTGTACCGGTTGAGAATCGTTGATATGTTTATGCCTGATATGGCTGTATTGATGTTGATATGTGATTGTATGCTCTGTATAGGACGTGACACCGCGGGTGTCTGTGGCGGGTGCCACAGAGCAGGGAAAGAACTCCAGAGCTCGGCTTTGCCAGGTAAGTTCATGGTCCCTTGGGGATGTTTCCCACTTGCTTGTGCTCCACCATACTCCGAGGGAGTAGTGGTTACATTCATGATACATGCATTATTGGTTGTTGCATACTCATGATGATATATGCTTGTATCTGTGCTTGAGATATGTATGATACTTGTTGTTAGATCTTCTGGCCAGTTAGATAGATATGGACCTCCCTAGGAGTAGAGCGCACTTGGTTTGCTCATGGTTGATTAGATCCCGGGGTGATGATGATCCCCTAAGACCAAGAGATAGGTGTGACCTGTTGCGGTTGATTGCCTATTCTCGGAGGTACCATATACGTGCGTCCATGCGTAAGGGGTAGCTCCCGATGGGACGGCATGGGTGTGAATTCTGGTTTCACACTGAGGTTTGGTATTGATTGGATCCACCTTACATTAGAGCTAGATGACTTGCTTGTATTATTATGAGGGCCGGGAGGCCGGGCCGGGAGGCCAGTGTGTTGTGAAACCTTGATGACTTGTGTCATGGTGAGTGAGCCAGGGTGGAGGAGATGCCTCCAAGGACCCTGAGCTTACTGAGATGTATATCTCACCCCGTGTGGGGCTTATGTTCTTTCAGGTGATGCTTTTGGTAGAGAGGAGCGGTCTCAGGGCGGGAGGCACAGTAGAGACAGTGCTTGCTTGGCTGTGAGGCAGCAGTGGAAAGCTTGGAGCTCGGCTCAGCTTTTGTTTTTTTGTACCCCTGTAGAGGGAAGACATGTATGTGTACATGTAATTTTGAGATGTATATGTATATTGTATGTATGCCCTTGTGTGAGGAAGGGTCCTTGGGATCAAAAGCACTCGGATGCTTATTCTTTTGTATAGACACTTCAAGTATCAGACGATGTATATGTACATAACCAGTTTATGCTATGGAATGAGGTTCCTCCTGTTTATATCTTTGAGATGTTTATGTTATCTGCCTATGGTTATGGTTGTGTGAACTGGATCAACAAGGGCTTGCGTTGAATTGATATGCGATGTTGAGATTCCATACATAATGTAATCAAGAGATACGGTTTTGATTTATGCTTCCGCAAAGGTTTTAATTAACATAATTAAGCGCTAACCTGATATAATCATAATGATAATACACCGGGTGCACACGGGGTGTTACAGGGCACATTAGTAGTCTATTCTACTGGCCAGAGAATCTCATCAATCATACAACATATGATCACAGTGTACATCATATACATGTTCTCAATAAAAAAAACAGTAACACACAATTTCAATACCACATGCATCATGACATACAATAACTATCACTCTCTTGTAGTATGGTGGAACGCAATCAAGGGAAAGACTCCCCAAGAACAAAAAACTTACATGTTCTAAGTGCTACACTGGCTCTCTTGGCCTCGTGGTCACAACCACCTATATCCTATGTATCACGCCCTACATAAAGGCATACAAACAATCAATAACGGTTCTCAACCGTTAGAATGAAAAGAAACACTTTCTTTTTCATTTAAACCTTTCTTTCTAAGTTATAAGGACTAGTCACCTAATTAGTGACTTTCAGACCCCCAGTAGGATTTATCTTGGCCTAACCAAGGCCCTAGAGTCTCCCTAAGACTCTGCATAATGACGCCGTTCCTGGAGCTATTGATGCCGGGTTCCAGAGAAAATTGGCCTCCTGACACACCTCCCGCGGTACTGGCGCCGCTCTGGCGCTATTGGCGCCGGGACCAGAGGCCTCCGCCATTTTTTTTAGCTTGGTTATTATATGTGGTATCTATCACTTGGTCAAAATATTTGTACACATCCTTGTCTAGATTAAGGAGAGATGTCTTAAACATAGCTAACACATCCTCATCATTATCAAACAAAGTTAAACCATCCTTAAATCCTTTTCCTGGCACCAAATAAAGCACCTTTTGATCCACCACAAGCCTTACACAGGTCATGGACAGTCCACACATTCATGAGGTTAATCTCTAATGACTCCAATAACATTGTTCACTCTCCACGTACTCTAAACCTTACCTTACAAAGTTTCATTTTGTCGGCTTCAATGCACACAGAGAAATTGAAAGTACATAGCAGCCATAAACCAAATGTCACCATCCGCTGCCACGTCATCACGTCCAACTACGAAGCAAAGGCGAGAACGAGGAGAGAAACCCACAATTCAGTCTCTCTCTCAAAAAGGTAAAAAGGAAGAGAAGTAGTGAAAAGTCAATTTGTGGTGACTTAATAAAAGGTAAAAAAAAAAAAATCCAACTAATGATTTGGTCTTCACATGCTTGAACCATCGCATGGCTTCCACTTCCACCATGTGGATTTGTCACGTCGTCTTTAACGTGTCATGTCGTCATAAATGTTAACTAAAACGGAAGAGACATGATGATAGAATTAAATTATCAATACATTTACATATTGTGGACTAAATTATGTATTTCCATCGTACATGGACTAAATTGACAGTGAGTGTCAAGTACAAGGGACTAACCTATTCATTTACCCATATTTTTATTTTTTTTTGGTTACAATTCACTTTTTCATGTTTTTTTTTTTGCTGCAACATTTTTTCGTATGTTGAAATATATTAAAAATATGAATTTAGAAAAATAAAAAATTTATTTGATTTTTAAATTATAAATTGGGTAAAATATGTTTATAGTCCTTGAAAAATTTGAAAAGTATTAATTTTGCCATCATAAAATTTTTCATATTAATTAGGTTCATGTAAAAATAAAATATATTTTTGTTGTTCTTCAGTGATAACTCTATCAAATAATTCCCTAACGTGACTAACAGACTTAGTTATTTCTCTCTTTATCTTTCTAAGCACACTTAGAAGACACCAACACCAAATGTTGCTTCATCTCCCCCCTAATCTTATCAGAAAGTACGTGAAAATTGTCAAGGAAGGGACAAAAAAAATTAATTTAGGGGTGTTTTTAGTCGCCATAAATTATTTAATTTATTTTGGGAGTTTTTAGATGTCACAATTTCTTTAATTCATTTGTAATCAAATTATACGCGTATGTATATTAGCAGCCACGCTAGGTTATTGTCTAATAGAATTACCATTGGAGGTCCAACAAAAGTATGTTTTATTTTTACAAGGACCAAAATAATACTAAAAAAAATTATGAAATTAAAATTAATACTTTTCAAAATTTTACATGGACTCTAAATATATTTTACTTTATAAATTTTATTATGTTTTAACGTTTGGGAAAGTTATTTTAAAAATTAAATTAATAAATAATTGAGATTTAAAGTAAACAAATGGTTCAACCCTAATTTAATATGAGACTTTTTTTTTTTTTGGTTACCGAAAGACAAAAGAAACCAAAAACTAAATAAAATTAAGACAAATCAGTCTGCTATAGGGAAACAAACACACAACGCATCTGCTAGAAGCAGATCTCTCAAGCCTGCAAAAGCCTCCTAAATAACAGAGAAACCAGAAGTCCCATTTGCACCCCTCTTCGCCAGAAAATCAGCACACTTGTTACCTACCGTAATGTATGAAAAAGCTTAACGTTCCAATCTCTCCAGAAAATTCCTGATCTGTAAAATGGTAGTTGCCAACAAATGATGATCTGCACCCCCTCATTCACCACCGGACAATATGCAACAAATAAGAGCAGCAATCAACATTCCTATACCCTTTCTCCCAACATAAAATAATACCCAGCAAAATAGCATTCGCCTCAGCTTAGAGAATATATATAGAAGCATTCTCCGTGTGACCATATGAAATTTCCGTCCTTATTCTGCACAACTCCCCCGAAACCGACTCTATTTTCCATCACAATAACACTCCCATCAACATTAAAAATAATATCATCCATATTCGGTCTCCTCCATGAAATCCCAGCCTGATCCACCCTCATTCTCTCAACCTTAGTAGCTCCAAAAGCCTTTACCACCTCAGCATGGAAAGCAATAACCTGGTTACCAATATTGTGCCGTGGTATTTGATTACCCTCAAACACCATTTTGTTCCCTGTGACCCAAATGAGCCAACAAGTAACTGGAACATGTGATGATGTAGCTAGCCACCCATGCATGTACTCTTCAACATTGGTCATCCGTACATACCAATAAACCTCCAGACTCTCCGAGCAAACTAACATCTGAAGATGCAATGAATAATACTCTCTGATCCCTCCCCACATATCGGACATCTCTGATCCATTATCATACCTCTATCACTCAAAACTTGTCAACTAGGCACAACTCCACAATACAGTTGCCAAATAAAGAACTGAACATTGGCTGACATATGAAGCTTCCAAATCCATGCCCAACTCGATCTCCCTCTCATCCAAAAAGGCTGGTTCAATTTAGTTAATAAAACATAAGCACTCTTAACTAAATACACCCCCTTCATGCACTCTTTCCAAATCCAAATATCTGAGATTCCCTCCACTACAGTTGGTTTAATCTGCTGCATGGCTCTAATAACATGATTGGGTAAAATAGTAGTAAATACATCTAGCTGCCAACTCCCCCCATGCCAAACATCTTTAATCCTGCAGGCAGTGCCCGAGATATTTATAAAATCCACCTTTCACACTATCGGTTCTTTGGCAAGCCAAGGATCAAACAAAAACTGAGACTTACCATCACCAATTTTAAAATCAAAACCATCTTTAAGCTGTTTGGCTGTCCTATAAACAACAACAACAAAAAGTTCCAATTGTATTAAGGTTGAACTCGCAAAAATATATGATGGTGGGATGAGATTTGCTGCAAGATAAAAAAATAATTAGCCATGAGTATATAATATGGTTATTGTAATTTCTTAAAATTAATAAGCATGAACCTGTTAAAGATTTTGAAAGATTTTGAAAGACTTCTTTGTAGACAACATTAGTTGTTGTCTTCAATGGATTCCTTTCATTATCATGTACCAAAATCTTCAGTCCACTCCTTTTTCTAACTCTAGATATAGTCACATAAAGTTGGCTACACTACTACAAATGTAGGCTTCCACGACGGCCATTTAAAGACGGTTCCATAAGGCTCGTCGTCGTTAGGTGCACGGTGGCATTTTTGTAAATAAAAGGCCACTTTTCGAAGTCGGTTTTTAAAAAACCGTAGTGGAAATGGGAAGGTAATCATATCGAAGTCGGTTCATTTTAGCCCGTCATCTTTTAGTTGGAAGGAAACCCGTTTCGAAGTCGGTTCATTTCAGCCCGTCGTCGTTTAGTTGGAAGGAAACCCATTTCAAAGTCGGTTATCAAAGGACCGTAGTTGTTTTGCTTTTTTTCAAACACGGTTTTAAAAATATAACCGTAGTGGATTAAGAGATGCCAAAACGCTGCGTTTCATAGGAGTTTCATAGGAACCAAAAACCCACGGGGGTATTCACTGCACACACACATGACCTAGCGGAGGAGTTACAGAAATTGAGATTCTTGCTCAGCCTGAAGCGAAACCGCACGCCGCCGCCGTGGTTCTGCCATCGTTCCGCGCCGCTGGTTCTTCCTCGCCGTTGGTGGGTCGGTGCAGGTCGTTCTTCCGATTCCGGGTTCTGCAGTGCCATTGTGGGTGGTCGTGCTTCTTCCGCCGTTGGTGGTTGTCTTCCGCGGCCGTACGGAGGTCGGTGCTCCTGCTCCATTTTCTGATAAGGTATGTTTTAATTCCTCCATCTGATTTGAAGCTTCTTTGGGTGTCTTCAGGCTTTCGATGCTTCTTTGTGTACGTTTGGTCCTCACATGTAACTAGAGCCGTTAGTAGTCACTGTAATCTTCATTCTGTCGTCTTGCTTAGTTACATTTGTGTTTACTCTTGGAATAGGTTTTAGTGTTATGCTTGTGTCACATAATACAATTTTTATTAGTAATTATGGCTTAATTCCTCTCTCTTGGACCCAATAATTTTCTTGTCGATCGTCTTTGATTGACGATCTATTATCTGAGCATTGTTTTTGTAGATATAATGTTGATGGCAATTGGCAATGTACTTGTAATGGGGTGCAAGCAAATTTGATATATTTGACATAACCCAATTATAAATGGTTTCCTTTAATCAACTTATTATGATCTGTGTACCTTCGTTCCAGTTCTTTTTTTCTTTGGCAGAATCATGGTTCAGGGAACATAAATCAAGCTTATATTCAAAGAAGAAATTAAATTAGTGAGTTTAGTTTATGACAATTTCTTAGCCAACTTCTTTCCTGATGAGGGAAAGCCAATGATCCTCATTCAATCAGAAGAAAGCATAATATAATTTTTTTATGATATTGATGTGAAGAAGATATTAGATTTCGTGATAATTAATATTTATAAAAGAAATTGATTGATCTTTCATTCACAAAATTCAAAATTTTTACTTAAAAAATTAGATTCAATTTGACTCACACCAACTGCATGTTGGTCTTATAATAGGTTTGGACTACAGTTTGATGGTAATGGTAATTTATTTATGCATGTTAAATACCTGTCTCGTGCTATGACAAAAACAAGTGATCAATGTATGCCATATGAAAATAATGATAGCTGTAAACTACTGAAAGTTCTTGGTTAAAGTATCACATTGCATTAAGATTGAATGATGTGACATATGATGGATTAATTGCGCGTATAATGGGTATTATTTATGTGTTCTTAGTTATAATGCAAACCTGTCGGCGCAGCGGAATGGTTTGAACTACGGGGGGATTCATAATTTCCTTAGATTGGTTGGCTTGAAAAGAAATGAGATGAAAATAATAAGAAATGTATAATAAATTAAAATGAAATTTATATTTTTATAATTCACTTTAATTTTAAAAAAATCCAATTAACATTTTTTTTCCACTCTAACAAATGCATCTAGATTTTTTTTTGTGTACAAAAATTAAGGTGGTTGACTAAGATTGATATATAGCGAGTGACACATGGGTGACGCAATCTGAAATATGACCGTGTTATGTCATTGGTGGGGACACTACGACTTCATCCTCTGAATCTTTGTTGCCTAATGGATGGATGCTCTTAGGCCATAGCATTATATAACATAACTTGTATGTAAAAATTTAAGGGAACTGTTCTTGTTAAAGGGTAAATACTAGTACTATCTGATCGATCCTATATCACTTATTAGTAATATGATAGTAGTCATTTCTTCTTTTTGATTAGAAGGATAAAAAAATCTAAAAAGGAAAGTTAAAACTATATAAAGTTAAAACTATTTATCTAAAAAGGAAAGGTTTGGAAAGCATTGATAAGGCAGAATTTCATTGCTTCTATGCTGTCATTGCAGTGGTTTGATATCACATGCAATGTTTATTTCATTCTTGCTGTTCCCGTTTTTCTAGCTTTTATTCTTATATTTTTGTTGTTTCATTTTGACACTGTACAGGCTGATGTTGGGGGTTCTCCTTTACTTGTAGCTGGAGGCCTCTCCCCTGCTCAAGCTACTGTGGGATCTGAACAAATTCATGCCACCATTTCCAAATGAAAAGGTGATGATCTAATAATGTTGCTGTTGTAGTTTCTTTTAAAGGTTATTTTTCAAGTTTTATGTTTATGTATATATCATTGAGTCACATCGATTTCTTTTGTGCAGGTTGGATTAATCATAGGGAGAGGTGGAGAAACAAATTAAAGCCTGCAGATCAAATCCGGGACACGCATTCAGGTACTTGTTATCGTTTACCTAGAAACATTTTATTTTTATACTAATCATGTGTGGGTTAGACAGGATGTAAATTGGAAAACATGTAATGTGTCAACTGAGGTAGGTTATAAATTGCTAAGATCAAAGGCTGATATTGGACCTTGTATTGAAGCTTAAAAATTTAATTGTAATGACAAATATATGAACTGAGGTATGGTTGTTGTACATGCTTCCCATGTTGCTGATATATGTTTAAAAATCTGTAATTAACAATGGATCAAATGGGTAACTAAGTAACAGATGACCACTATTGGATAATTGGATATTTATTGTACATTTCAAACTACAATGATTTCTTAGCTTCTTTTTTTTTTCAACAGCAAGTTGTTTTTATTAGGTTGTTCCCCTCCAACTTATTGACTAATTAATTTGTTGGTTAATCATAGGGCATCTAACATAGTTTTGACTGACACGCTGAAAACGTAAGACTTATATACTGTCTACCCGTGCTGTTCATCAAGGTGTCTCATTTGTTGTATTAATCACAGGTATGTGTGCTGTTTTCAATGTTGTTGTCATTTTGATATTTGTCTTCATATATAAATATTGGTTTGTCATACATTTCATTACATTGTGAGTTAACCTTAGTTTCCCGTTCTTGCTTCAATCCAGTGATTAATACGGATAGTTTGGATTAATCATTGAATTGAAACTTGAATTGTCCGTTTGGACAGTTTGGGAAGTTTTATATTGTATACAGGAATCCTGGGCTGTCAAAGTTAAGTATGCTTTGTTTAATTTAATGAAATTTCAGTTTAATGTATTTTGCATTGTTCTCCGAGTGCATACTTGATCGGGGTGAGTTAAACTCACTACTTTCATCTCGTGTACTTGGAGACCAATGCGAAATGCTGCCGAAATTTCATTATATTGTAACACACCATACTTAACTGTGACATTCAGGATTCATGTATACAATATAACTTCCTGAATGGGATAGGGCCACACCTTTTAGGTTGTTAGTACACATATTTATTTATATCTAGTTGCCAATATCATAATCCCATTTTATTAAAGGTCATGGATTGTAGTTGGATGAAAGCATCACGCATTAGTGATGAATATGCTATTGGGGTAGAACAGTTCTTTAAGTTTATCGAACTTAATGCACCAAGTGTGGGTGGGAAATTTTTCTGTCCGTGTGTCAATTGTTGCAATGGGAGACGACATACCGTAGATGACATCAGATCACATCTTATATGTCATGGGATCATTCAGTCGTATGTTAAATGGATATGGCATGGTCAACCGGTAGATGTTCCAACATCATCAAGGACTCCGGCTGTGGAGATGGATAGCGGAGACCACATAGAAGATATGATACGCGATCTTGGCCAAGACTGTTTTAGAGCAGCACATGCGCCAATGTATGAGAAATTAGAAACTGATTCAACCATTGAATTGTATGCTGATTGCAAAAGCTTCACACGGCTGTCCACGGTGTTAGCTTTGGTCAACTTGAAGGCAAGATATGGGTGGAGTGACTAGAGCTTCAATGACTTGCTTGTCTTATTGAAGAAGATGCTTCCTAAAGGCAACAAGTTACCAAAAAACCACTATGAGGCCAAGAAAATCTTATGTCCTGTGGGAATGGAGTACCAAAAGATTCATGCTTGTCCTAATGATTGTATCTTGTATAGAAATGAATTTGTTGAATTGCAGAATTGCCCGTCATGTGGCGTTTCGCGGTACAAATAAAACAGTGACGATTGTAGTGAAGATCCCAAGATATCTCCCATTCGACCAGCAAAAGTCTGCTGGTATCTTCCAATTATCCCAAGGTTTAAGCGATTGTTTGCTAATGCATATGACGCTAAGAACCTGACATGGCATTCAGTTGGCAGAAACAAAGATGGAATGCTTCGACATCCGGCTGATTCTCTGCAATGGAAGTCCATTGATCGTTTGTATCCAAATTTTAGGGATGAGCCTATAAACCTACAGATTAGTCTTGCTTCTGACGGAATGAATCCTTTTGGTAATTTAAGCACTAACCATAGCTCATGGCT
>PYAF01002998.1:125636-139042 GCA_007407185.1 Glycine tomentella | reverse complement strand
GTGTATCTAAGTCCGTTGATAGAAGATTTGAAGACATTGTGGGTTGACGGTGTTGATGTGTATGACGGCCATCTGCAACAAACCTTCAAGTTGCGAGCACTGATATTTTGTACCATTAACGACTTCCCTGCCTATGGTAACTTGAGTGGATATAGCGTCAAAGGACACCATGCATGTCCAATTTGTGAGAAACATACAAACTTCCTGCAGCTAAAACATGGAAAGAAGACAATATATAATAGGCATCGTCGATTTCTAAAACCTTATCACCCGTATCGAAGATTGAAAAAAGCTTTCAACGGAACTCAAAAGAATGAATTTGCGCCTGAACCTTTATCTGGCTGTGAAGTTTATGACCGGGTGAAGGACATCATCCCCATGTTCGGTAAGCACATTAAAAAAGATTCATCTGACAAGAACATATGGAAGAAAAGATCAATATTCTTTGATCTTCCATACTGGTCTGATCTACATGTACGTCACTGTTTAGATATAATGCATGTGGAGAAAAATGTTTGTGATAGTTTAATTGGCACCCTACTGAACATTAAAGGAAAAACAAAAGATGGGTTGAAGTGCCGTCAAGATTTGGTTGAAATGGGTATAAGAGAGCAGTTGCATCCCATATCCCACGGTCAACGAACTTATTTGCCCCCAGCATGTCACACAATGTCAACACAAGAAAAAGGATTTTTTGCCAGTGTTTGTGGAATTTGAAAGTCCCACAAGGATACTGTTCCAATATCAAGAGCCTTGTTTCTGTAAAAGATCTTAAATTGGTAGGGTTGAAGTCTCATGATTGTCATGTGTTAATGCAACAGTTATTGCCAGTTGCGATTCGTGGGATTTTGCCAGACAAAGTAAGGGTTGCCATCACTCGATTGTGTTTTTTCTTTAATGCAATATTTCGCAAAGTCATTGATCCAAAAACCTTGGATGACTTGGAGAATGAAGCTTCCATTGTCCTCTGTCAGTTAGAGATGTATTTTCCGCCTTCATTTTTTGACATAATGATACACTTAATTGTTCATTTAGTCTGGGAAATCAGGTTGTGTGGTCCAGTTTTCTTAAGGTGGATGTATCCTGTTGAGCGCTACATGAAGGTGTTAAAGGGGTATACAAAGAATCAATACCGACCAGAAGCGTCCATTGTGGAAAGGTATGTTGCAGAAGAATGTATTGAATTCTGTTCAGAGTACATTGACGCACTCAAACCAATTGGGTTGCCGGCATATTGTCATGATGAACCAAGACAGGGTAAGGGGACACGAGGATACAATGTTGTTAGTATGAGTCAAAATGAAGTTTTAATCCCTCATTTGTATATTTTAAACAACACACAAGAGGTGATGCCTTACTTGCAAAGGCACAAACAACATGTTAGTCATTGTAACCCAAAATTTAACATGATGAAGGTGTTGTAAGAGCATAATAGAAGTTTCATTAACTGGTTTAAAGATGAAATATTGGCAGATGACAGTGCTTCAAGAACATTACGACAGTATGCTGTTGGCCCAAAGCTCAATGTTCCCACATGGAAGGGGTATGACATTAATAACTATTCCTTCTACACGAAGGAGCTAGATGATGTTAGCAGTGTGCAGAATAGTGGTGTTAGTGTTGAGGCTGATTCGGATCACTTTTGTAGTGCATCAGATAACAACCCGATTCGAGCATCGATGCCATACTTTGGTGTTGTTGAAGAAATTTGGGAGCTAGATTATAGAGATTTCAGGGTCCCTGTATTTAAGTGTAAATAGGTTAATGGAAACACAGGTATACATCAAGATCGTTTGGGATTTACTCTAGTAGAACTAAATAAGGTGGGTTACAAGGACGAACCTTTCATCATGGCTGAACAGGCAACGCAAGTGTTTTATGTTCAAGATCCATCGGATACAAGATTTTCAATTGTTCTACAAGGAAGAAAAACTGGTGTGAAAGAGTAATTTGATGCCACTGCACTTGATATTAGTGAGATAACTGCAGCCATACCACACATGCCTTCCATAAATGATGATAATGAGGTGGATGATGATCATGCTAATCGTGATGACCATGATGAAGGTTTATAGGAAAACATTGATACGTAAGGTGGGTTATATGAAACTAGTGTACATAAGTGTCTAATAACAATATGTAAAAACTTATGTGTAAAATGTAATGTGTATTGTAAATCCAGTGAAATGTCTTTGTATTTAATAGTTGATATTATTGTTGTTCTTATTATCTAATTATTGTTTTAATTTTTCACAGGCCTATGTCAACCCCTCCAGAATCCTCTTCCCAAGGAACTACTAATTCTCAGTCTACCTCTAGAAGAAACAGACGATCTACAAGGTTAACATCATTGACAAAATGCAATCTTCAGCAGCCTAGGCCACTAGTTAATGTAAATCCTGCGACTGGGCGAGCATCAGGCCAACATAAACAGAAGTTCCATAGCTATCTGGGGGTTGTAGCTCGAGAACACATTTCAATTGGTCATTCAAGTTGGAAAGATGTTCCACAATCTTTGAAGGACCTTATATGGGATGACATTTTGGTATGCAATATATCGTCCTAAATTTTTCAGTTCAATTTGTTTTTAAAGTCTAACAGTAAATCTTCATTGACTTAATATATGTAACCTCAGGGAACATTTGAAATTCCAGAAGCATCAGATGCCAAGAACAAGATAATGTCATTGGTTGCCACTAGTTGGAGGCAATTTAAGTCCTCCTTGACCCGTAAATACATTTACGGTGATCCTGACGGGCAACATGTAATGGACCCTTCTGTTAAGTACGGTCTGGATCAAGAAACCTGGGAAAAGTTTGTTGAAACGCGCAAAACTCCAAATTGGGAGGTATGTTTGCCAATCTTCATTACAAAAAACATTTCAAAATGTGTTGATTTCAATTTTTTTCCAATCACTTGTTTCACTTTTTTTTATACATTAAAGGGAATAAGATCAAAGGCTCAGGCAATTCAAAAACACAATAATTGTCCCCACTTGTTGTCTCGTGGAGGATATGAATTGCTTGAGTCGAAGCTGTTAGAGGAGAAAAGGAAAAAAATTCAACAAGCTGCAATGGATACCGAGGATTCATCACGAGTCATAGATCCTCCGTCTCCCATTCCAAGGCATGTTAAGTGGATAGAGGCACGCACAAAGCGATATGGGCAGATGACATCGACCGCGGCCAAAGACATTTCAGATAAAATAGTAAGTTAGTCTTATTTCCATGTATACCTTTTTCTCCGTAATGAATACTACTAAATATGCTACAATGTTTTGGTTACTGGTGGTTACCGCAGGAGTTACTCGAACAGCAAGCAACACAAGGTGATTTTGTTCCCAATGGTCATGATGACATCTTGAATGCAGCCCTTGGACAACCTGAGCACCCTGGTCGTGTGCGTGTTGCAGGATCCGAGGTGACCATAGGTTAGTTTTTCGGACCAAGTTCAAGAAGCTCTAGTAGGTCCTCTGCATCCATAACGCCACAAGAATTGGCTGTTATAATAAGTAACCTCAGGGAAGAGTGGAAGAGAGAGGCAGAGGAGGACAAAAAGCAGAGTTTAGAGCTAATTAAGCAAGAGGTACAAAATGCTTTAAAAATGGAGAGATCACAAATGCCTTCACCTGAACCACCCCCACAAGTTGCTGAGTTAGAGCTATTAGGTGCACGTGTCAGTACAAAGGGGAGTTGTGCTGAAACTGCAGCAAGAGGATCAGCTGAAGAACAACATAATGACGCGGACAAAATTATGGGGTTGTTCGTGCATTCCGATCGCTCTACACGGCTAGTGGCATATGGAAAAGTTTGTGATGGAACATCCGCCATACACAGTGTGTCCTATGCAGATGACGTTCTTAGGGTAAGTGTCATAGAAATTTTGGATGGTGACACTGAAGTTCCTATTGCGATGCTAAAAAATTTGACATTGCAGATATAGGAGCCTCCTTGTTCATAACATTTTCTGACATCAATGAAATAATAGATGGTCAGAAGTGTTTGAACATATCTATACTACAATTGTGGATGATGTAAATGTTTTTCATTTGGACATATTTTTGTCAAACCTAATATTGACTAGTGAATCTATTAAAACATATTAATTCCATTTGGACAAACAGGTACTTGGATGAATGGAGTCAAACGTTAGGATATGGAGATGTATACGGATTCCTTGAGCCTCAATCCATTCACAACATCAAAGATAGACGACAAAAATGTCAAAACTACATTCAGGAATGGATGAAGGAATCAAAAAAGGAGGTGTACATTGGATCATACTTGAATAAGTAAGATTTGTTACTAATATTTATATAAATATATATATATTAGTATATTATGGATTTACAAGTTTTTTCGAGTTGACCAATAACATGCCGTTTTATGCAGCTCCCATTGGCAGCTGGTTCTCCTGTGTCCTACAACCAATGATGTTGTATGGTTCTGTTCATTGCGTAAAAAGCCTGATGTACACATCAAAGCTGCAGTTAATAAGTTACGTGTCGTGAACTGATATGACGCATATACAATATGATACCGTTATGCAAAAACTTACTAGCACACAATGTTTTTTCAAATGCAGTGCAATGAAGACCTTTAACAGCACTTCTGGTTGCCAATCTATTCAAGCCCCAACAAACTGGATTGAAGTAAAGGTACACCAATATAGCTGTAGTGAAAAACTAATCGATTGTTGTTCACAGTGTTTTCCAATTTTTAACATTATCGTGTATAACCCACTACCATTCTAGAGTAATGTCCAAAGTGGAGGCTATGAGTGTGGCTACTATATAATGAATTGGATGCGAAACATAGTAGGCGGGGGATTGAAGAATGATTGGAACATGGTATGTTAACAATTGTTTCAATTCTATGTTTATTTTTAAGTGTCATGATGGATGCTTGTGATGAACATCACTAACGGATTTGCATCAAAATTGTCTAGTTTTTTGGTGATAGATCAGCGTTAGACTTGGATACAATGACATCAATTTGGAAGAAATGGGCAGCATATTTGTTACAAGTTTAGGCGTCATGAATTACACACTTTTCCATTATTTGTTTATTTTCAAATATTTAGTTGCCTTTATTAGACTACATGTATCAAAACAATGTATGGATGTTGCTTTTCAGTGATAATTATCTAATTATCCGTCGCTTAAATCAAGTGGCTTACTTTCCGTAATTGACTACATGTTTAATTGCCTGTTTTTCATCTTTTATCTAATTATCTCCCATTACAAGAGGAGAGACCATTGATGATTAAAATTCCCGCCTTTTTAGATAACCTACCTCATTTTGTGAATATTTTATTTGCTTTGCTTTTTTACTTTACTCATTCCTCTTCTCGATATATCTAACAACAACAATATAAATATATATATATATATATATATATATATATAATCGAGAGATGCATCGGTGGTAACCTAAACAACTTCCATGGCGAAGGTAACCTCTCTCTCTCTCTCGTTGTTTACAACTTTGTTTTCTTCACAATGTCATACTGCATCTATGCCATATTTTCTGTTTTAATTTTCTTCCTCAGAAGAGTTCCTCACTTTGCTACTCTGATTTTAGCATTTTCCGTGTTTGTGTTCCCAGCCATATCCACACAGGATGAAGTATATGCTCAGATGGCACTTCAGCTGGTTCTTTATGTAAGTTAACTCTTTTAAACTTCACTGCACACACACACTCAAGTTAAACATGCTGTATATTGACGAATTACTCCTTCGCTTCTAGTTGTGGGGTATACTCGGTTCAGCAATAAAAGAAAACATGTCCTGTTTGCGAAGATAAAGATTGGAAATATGCTTTTTAGTTTTTGCAAGAAATTTGGATAACATATTTCTGCATGTGCAGACCCATGGTTTCCAATTTCCAAATTATGATGGTTATTTTTATTTTTATTGAAGTTTGGTTTAATTTATTAGTTGATTGCTGTGTGTGAGTATAAAGCTATGAGAGATGAGTCCTGAACATATTAATTACATTGACAAAAACAGTACCGTCCAAAACAATAATCATTAGAAAGTATTGACTAATCAAAGGCTTTCATTTAACCTTCAGCAGTTAGCTACAATAAGCATATCATCTGGTGAGATACTTTCATCAAGAGAGGAACCTGCTCATTTTGGGTGGTTTTCCTCTCATTTTTTTTTGAACGGTTTCATAATCTTTACAGTGTCATTGTTTGTTACCAAGCAGCCAATGAGGCAATGGATGCTCAAGATTACTGCATATGCTGACCGTCTTGTCGAGGATTTAGATGCCCTTAACTGGCCCGAAAGTGTAAAAGAAATGCAGAGAAATTGGATAGGGAGGTCAGAAGGGGCTGAGATGGAATTTTGCATTCTTGATAGTGATGGAAAGGAGAGAGACATAACAATTACTGTGTATGCTAGGTGGACTGATACGATCTTTGGTGCAACGTATTTATCTATTCATTTTTCTAATACATTTAATAAATTTTACAAATCAGATGAAGCACTCTTGAAAGAAACTAGTTATCTTTTTCCTATTTGCTATGTTTGTGTTCAGCTACCTAGTTGTGGCCCCAGAGCATCCTTTGTTGTCATCATTGGTTTCCATTGCCCAGAGCAAACATGTAAGTTATTATGTTTCATTCCCTAATTTATTGGAAGGATTTTAATCAAGGGTGATAAGGAGATGGTTATTCTTGGGGCTTTTTTAATCACAGGTCGAGGATTATGTAGACCTTGCCTCAAGGAAGAGTGACCTTGAAAGGACTGAACTTCAGAAGGAAAAGACTGGGGTCTTTACTGGCTGTTATGCAAAAAAATCCAGCAAACAGGAAAGCCATTCCAATATGGGTGGCATATTATGTTTTGGGGAGGTGGGTGTGCACAAGTTAGAATACAGAATGTCTTTATTGATTGCTCAATATGCTATGGGCATAAGATCTAGGGGTCTAGAATGATCAAGAATGTTCAAGAAGTTTATGAGACCATAATATAATTGTTGTTACTGGTGCAGTTATGCAACAGGAGCTATCATGGCTGTGCCTGCACATGATTCACGTGATTATGAATTTGCTTTGAAATATGATGTTCCAATTTGAAATATGATGAATTGGTATTGGCACAAATGTTAATCATGTATAAAAATGTTGAAATTAAAATTTTTCCATACATAAAACGTAAATACTGGTTTATGAATTCATATTTCCCTTGCAGACCAAGAGATTTAAATTTTAAGACATGATTGACAGATATTTGATAATGATATGTTGGTTTGATTTCTTGTACTATTTTGTTTTTGTGGGTTGGGTGGCTGATCTCTGTTATTGCACTATGTGCTATTTGATTATGCTTGGGGTTCGGCCTTTTGGCTCATACTTGACCATTAAATATGTGGAGTAAGACCCATATAATTTCTTGATTCCCAATAAATTTTCTCAATCATTTCGGCCAATAGTAAAATGAGTTTGAAAGTGTATGTTGTTAGCAGTTTTCTACTTAGATAATTCAGAGTTTTCTTAGCTTGTCTTTTGCTCCCATTTTAATACTCTTTTTGCTTCTTGGCTTGTTCACTGTTTTAGGTGAAGACCGCAGATAGCTTATCTGGAAGACTAGCTACCCGTGAAACAAATACCATGCCACAGTGGGCTGGTTCATGCTGGTAAGGAACTGAGGTTTTGAGGGGTATTAGATTTGTTAAGCACTAAGCATTGCTTTGGTTGTTTAGTTATTGCATTACACCCTTTTTTTTTGTAGAGTTTTATGTTTCAATGAGGGTTTGGTTTTTTGTTGTTCTTAGGTGGAGGTGTTTGGGTCTTTCAGGACAGCGCTGTTTCTTCCGACAAGTGATATTGATGTAAGTACAGTTGATGTGTTTAATGTAATTTTTTCCTGTGAACTAGTGCATCTGGCTGGTTGATGCATTATGGGCAAATTCTTTGAATGCAGGCTGTGATTTTGAATTCAGGCTTGCAAAATCCGCAGATTGGCTTGAATGCAATTTCTAAAGCATTGTCACAAAGGGGCATGGCAAAAAAGATTCAGGTCTGCTCAGGGTACTTAAATATCTGTGTATTTTTGTTTCCAGGAGAAAGTAATCAGTGTTGTTAAAATTTTCAGTTTAATGTGTTTTGCTTGTGAATCTTGTGCAGGTCATTGGAAAGGCTCGTGTGCCAATTATTATTGCATTTCATATAAGGTTTCCACTTTTTCCCCTTGAAATTTGGATGGTCAAATTTTGTTTTTATGGACTAATAGATTCCCCCGTTTTCTCTTTCTTGGTTATTATGTGCTTACACATGATTTAATAACTTTCATGTGTTTGCATGTGTGTTGAGTTTACTAGTTTCACTTTATTGTATATGAGGTTGAATGAGTTGATTGACTTGCACACCTTTGTGTTTTTCATTTTTTTTTATGATTTCCATTGTTGAATACTTGATTGAATCAAATATCTATTAAAACTACCGGAAAAGAATCAAAACATATGATAGTTACAATTGTCTTTGTATTAGGAGTATTTTTTATATTTTTTATTCCATATATCCATCATCGAAAATTTTCTTTGATATAATATCTGGTCACCATATGAAGTCATTTCGTGCCAATCTGTCTCATGTATCAAGGTTCTGCTTAATTCACTGTATTATTTGCATTTCCGTGAGGAGACCCTTTTAGGTTTTTCTTCATGCATCCATTTCCATTTTTTCTTAATAAAAATTAGCTAAATGCCTATGCCCTATAGGACACAGGTATAACATACAACCATGTTAACATATCATTCTGATATGATAGGCGAATGCTATGCCTATCCTAGATCTATTAAACAAGCTACCCACCATGTCATCCATGCACCAAAGATATTTCAGATAAAATAGTAAGATATAACATCTCAGCAACAAATAATAAAACCACTACTAGATCATTCTCCTGTTTATGGAGGAACTTCATGGAAATTGGTGAATTCTATGCCTAAAAAGTAAATAATATCAACTAGTGTAGGATCAAATTAATAACTTGTATGTGGACACAGGTATTGCAATTCTTCTGCTTTCATTATAATAACACTGATGTTATGTATTGTAGTTGCTTTGCTTGATTAGAGCATTCTAGTTATGAAGTCTTTGGAATATGTATTGTATTATTTTGGTATTATTTTAATGCATTATAATGTTTTTGGCATTGCTTAAAATTTAAAACTCAAAGAACTTTTTGCCAATAACATGGTCTAAGTTTGTGATTATTATATACTTCAGAATCTTCGCCTGAGCCAAGCTTCTGCCGAGCACAACCTGGGAGTTTGTGAATCTGAAATACAGTTTTGCATCTATTTCTATTGGTTCCTGGCTGTTATATGTGGGCTCTTCCATGATTGGCGAATTATTTGTGCAATTTCTAATATTGTAAAAAATAGAAACGTGCCATAATTGTATGCTGCTAGCAGCCTTTGTTTGGATAAATGATTCCTTTATGATATGTTAAGTAAGAAATATATCTATTTTAATGGAAAAAATAGAGTTTTTTATTTTAGACTAATTAAATGAGTTTTTTTATTTTGCATTCATTAATAATGTGTATTGTACTCCATTTTAATGGAAGAAAGTTGACATTTTTGTTGCAATTGTGTTGTTGTTTGTTGATTCTCAAAATATACGAAAAAAAAAGCTTATTCAAACACGGTTACACAACCGTATTTGAAATGGCCAAATCAAAGTCGGTTCAGTGTAAGGAACCGTAGTGGAATAGCTTAATCGAAGACGGTTTTACCCAGAGGACCGTAGTTGATATGAGTAAATCAAAGTCGGTTTTATCATATAACCGTAGTGGAAACAGATTAATCAAAGTCGGTTGGAACCAAAACCGTAGTGGATATGGCTAAATCAAAGTCAGTTCTACCTATAGAACTGTAGTGGATATGGCTTAATCAAAGTCAGTTCTTACGACAGAACCGTATTGGATTTGGCTTAATCAAAGTTGGTTCTTACGACAGAACCGTAGTGGATTTGCATTAATTAAAGACGGTTTTGAGACCGTATTTGAAATGCTTCTATATCAACGACGTCTATATCTACGTCAGTCGTAGGACCGTCGTTATTATGCGTCTAGAACCGTAGTTGATTTAGTCGCATGTAGTAGTGCCATGACTAAAAACTGGTCTTGGTAAGTACAACCCTACATTTGTCAAAGATTGTCCCTGTGATTTGTTGATCGTCATGGCATAGGATATGACAATAGGGAATTGTCTCCTAATTAGTTTAAATGGTCAAGGAGACTGTGAAGGTAATAATGTCATTCGTGGTATGTAAATGTAGTTTCCATCCCTTTCAGTTGACATAAACTTTGCTTCAATGACATGGTTTGCTAATTTTGTGCAACTAATCTAGTGCCATTGCATAAGCCTTCAGATTGGTCTAAATTTCTTAAAAGCATGATATGTACCCACTTTAAGCCTTATCTTATGATTTGGTAACCCTGATGTTCTAAGACAATGAAGAAACTCAGGGGTGATTGCTTGAAAAGATTGGTTGTCTTGTATGTAAGTCATGTCAATGGAATTTGAACTTAAATACTCTTTTTCATCACCTATATCAGTAAATATATATAAATAGCTCTACCTTCTCTGTAAGAGACATCTAATAGGTAGCTACATGTATAGATTCAACATTATATATCAAATCTATAGAAAACTATCTTTCTTAAAAAAGGGGAACTGAATACTTCTGAAAAATTTCTATCAACAAGTAGATTATCTAGAGAACCTTAGTTTTAGCTTCTAGGTGAAACAAAATCTCAATACTTTTTATTGAAAACAAGTTATCAAAAGACAACCAGTTTATATATCATCATGTTGGCAACAGGTCAAGCAACTTGGATCAACATAAATTTTTTTTCACATATCATAAATCAAGACATACTTCAATCATCAATTTTATTATTCACAGAAGGCACCAAAATTGAATTTTCTCCATTCACTAAAAACTCGAAATCATACTAGACCCAACTAACATAAGTACCATATTTCTCTTGAAAAGTCCTTCCCTAATTTTTCTTAGCCATTTATTCCACCATGATCATAATCCTTAAATTCTAAAAATTTTATCACTTTCTTATTTCTAACATCCTCAAGAAAGTATTTTTCCAAAAATAACCTCTTAAAGATTTTCCCAAATCACCACTAAATCTTTAGCCTAAACAGTTGGAAACATCCTATACTAAAATTCTTTAATCATTATTCTTTTCATCCACCAGGTGAAAAACATGTACCCAATACATAATACAATTCTATACTCAACTAAGCACCATATAAGGTTAAACCTAGGAAATCATCTAACAGTCACTTATTTGTATTTCTGGCTGCTTGCCATAACGTTCCTCTGCAATTCACAAATTATCCAGGTGGCCAGTCTGCTAACTTATGAATATGCGTGGAAACTTATGGTATAGCAGGCCTCAGGAATACAAACATATTCTGACAACCTCGTCCAATCTCCTTAGTCCATAAATACCAATCATCTTAAGAAAATATTTTCTATCTTAACATCATCTTAACATCTTACTTATCTCAAGTGAGATTAAATCACCATACCTTATTCCAGTGAAATCATTATCATCTTGTCCATAGCGTATCCTTTAAGCAACAGAAAATTATGTCAAACTTGATCATAAAATAACCCAAGCACAGAAAATCATGTTAGTAACACAACTAATAATCCATAATTTATCTTTAAATAATTTTGATTCCTTTAATCCTTCTCAAGAAAAGATTCAATCCTAGATTTAATTTTCTTTTCACCTACCACCTGACTACTTAATCCTCAAAAATTGAATCATGCTCAAACTTCATCCTTATAGATTTAACATAGTCTCTAAAGTATGACAAAACCTCCAAATATCATCAAAACTACTTGAACCACTTTCTATGACTCATCCATTATAATTCCAGCCTTACTACTTATCTTCTTATCTTAAAATCATCTTCTTAAAATCGTCTTAGTTTTACCATAAAATAACTATGAATTTCAAGCCTAAATATTAACCTCGAATCTTGTCCAATTAATTTTGATTAGGTTAATCCAAAAATTTCTCAATTGTAGATTAAAATCTAGTATACTTTTCTAATCCTTCAAAAGCATATTACAGGAAACCCAGTCCATGGTTCAGATCAACCTACGGAACATATATTCTTAAAGATACAACAAACACATGGAACACAGCACACTTAGAAACATACAACATACAAAACTTTTCATTTATACAAACATCACATGCACATAGCAACACAACAAGCATACAGTCCTCAGAAAACAAACCACAGCTCTGATACCACATTGTAACGCCTCCTTTTACTTTCTCGTGCTTGATTGATTTTAGATGAAATCTTGTGACCACTTTGGATTAGGATCAGATTAGCTATAAATTTTATGAAAAATTTTTTCGCTTTGCTTGCACATGTTACTATTCGTTTATATTATAAACGAATTCTCTTTTCACGATTTAATTATAATGATCAAGTACAGTCCAATACAGACCAAAGTATAGTTCATTATACAGTCCCAAATACAAGCCACGTAAAATACAAATAATTTAAATTCTAGTACAAATCATCAACACATCTTCATCATCTTTTCTTCAAAATCCTTCTCAGCTTATGCTCCACTGTTTTCCTGCTCGCCCAAATACATTGGGGTCATCACAGGTGTCAACCACAAACACAAACATAGGGTAAGTTTATGACAGACATAGTTTGAATAAAACATATATAATAGAATATATACGTAGAGGGTAATAATAATATTTATAAAATAACAACACATGGTTTCACCCACAGATTAAATTACCCCAACTACACAGCACACGAATTAATTCAGACAATATACTCATCAACAGATATTCCACATACTTATCATGTAATGTATAAAATGCATGCTCATGCTTTTATATGATGCATGACTGAGATCTCAGGTTATTAAATTATCATTAGTGGCCACAGTCAGATAGCCCCATCCCAGTGGTACAAACTTATCCAACCAGTCGGGGTAGCCCAGTGGCGCGTAGGATAGTCACCTCCACCTATGTGATCATCATGGTGGTGTGGTCCTCACTGTCTCAACTACCCCCAAGTTCACAACACCTTTGAACGCGTGGACTCAGTTTAGCTATCTGACAAACAACTCCACGGATTAGCCTCCGCCAGGCATAACTCCACGGATTAACCCCCGCCAAGCATATGCGTATGAAAATGCATGAATGATTCATTTTATCACATCTTTAATTATTCCTCTTCTAAATTCAACATCTTTACAACTTATGGCATATGATTTTTAAACAACACGTAATCTTCTTTTATCATATAAAGCTTGACAATAATCTACGCATTTTGCCATCGTTCAACACCATTCTTGGAATCCATAGATAATCACAA
>PYAF01002998.1:115429-125536 GCA_007407185.1 Glycine tomentella | reverse complement strand
TAAAATATAAAGAAGTCAAGTAGAAAAAAAAAAAAGAAGAAATCTTCAATTATTAACTTATCCATTTAAAGAGTGGGAAAGATTAAATTATTTTTCTATCCATAACAGAAAAACAACTTTTAGATATACAATTTTAACCTTAAAATGAACGAAAAAGAGAAAATGACAATAAATTAACTCCACTTTCTACTTCTTTTTTCTATATATAAAGATATAGAAAAGTCAAGTAGCAAAAAAGAAATCTTCAATTTACTAATTTATCCTTTTAAAGAATGGGAAAAATTAAATTACTTTCTATCCTTAACTGAAAAACAACTTTTAGATTTATAAATTTAGTCTTAAAATGAGTGGAAAACAGAAAATGACAAAATTATCCTCACTTTTATATATATATATATATATATATATATATATATATATATATAAAGATAATGATATAGGTTTTGCTTATGAAAAAAAAAAAGAGCCTCAACTCCAATAACCGAGGGACTGTTTTATCTTCTAGAAGTAGTTATGATTTTCTCTTGAATGGGCAAATCTTAGAGTATGTCACGTTTCAACTGATTCAACAAGCAAGGTATTTTTCTAAAGTTCATTAACGGTTGATAATTTACATTTTAGCTAAAAAAAACTTGCTGTCTTGTTGGCGTTTCTTTTCTTACTTTTTTTGGTGAATTAGGGTTTTTTTTTTTTTTTAACAGTTGAATTAGATTTGCTTATCAATTCTTGTTTTATAATTATGATATGTCACTATTGTTTAACTAGAGTACATGTAATAGATATTCGTAAATAAGTATACAAGTACCCATGAATACTAAAATTGTTTACCATACATATATGGTGTGACTTTTGATGATGTAAATTTGTTTAAAATATAAGTAAAGAAATAGGTGGTATAGAATTCTACTCAAACCCGAATATGTGCATTCACTTATTCCTATTAAATTCTTAAGTATTTTACATTTTCTTAACTAAAAAGTTAAAAATAATTTTAACACAAATGAGAATTTTAATCAGACTTATTTTGTTAATTTTTTAAAATGGATAGATAATTTTTTTTTATCAATCGATATTTATTTAACGGAAAAGAGTATTTAAACATCTTAATCATTATCTCTTTTTATAGATAAATATCTTAAGTTTTAGTTTCTTCCTAATTGATTCTTAAATATTTTTTAAAAAATAAATACCTTAAACATTAAATGTGTCCCAATTAATCATTAAATTTTATATCACATGAATACCTGAATTTCAATTTCATCTCAGTTAGTAGGTAAAATTTACTTCTTTTGTAAAAACAACCTCTAATATGCTAGGCAGAAGAAGGAAAAGTTGAAGAGCATCACCTAGATTGGTTTTACGGACCAGTCGGGTAAATATCTTAGTTTCAGATGTTTTAGGGAAGAGTGAGAAGGAGGATTTTGCGGGTATCTAATATCTAATATTTATTTAAAAAATCTTTAGGCCTATGAAAATATAAATCTAGCTACCCTTATTTTATATTGTCTTCATTTGGTTGATAAATGGGAATTTTGAAAAATGACTGTTGCCTTACTTTTTAGGTTACGGATGTGAAAGATTGAGAAAGGTAATTCAAATTTTTGGAAACTTCTAAAAGCCTCTTTACTACGGAATGACAAGTTAGTAACAAGTTAGTAAATACTAAGTTTTAAAATAATTCTATTACTTCTCTTTCTTCTCCAAATAAAGCGGTTATGCAGAAGAAAAAAAAAAAAGGAAAACTGCTGCAATCTCGGTTGAAGCTTTGTAAGAGAAGAAATGGAAAACTGAGAGAGAGGCTGAGGACAAGGAAGCGGAAATGGACAAGAGTTAAGGAGAAACGGGTTTGATTATACCATTGTCTATCCATTTCTTTCTTTATATCTGCATTTTTTTATTTTGATTTTTTATTTAGGATGTTTATTTTTCTGATTTGGCTGAAAATCAATGATAACCGAACAACAACAAACTTAGAAAAACATAAGAACCAAAATGAAGGAAAAAAGTTTGAAGAAAGATAGACAGATTCAGTAGAAAACACACAGCCACCATAAAATCACGAGGGCAACACCAATTAAAAATTTGAAAAAAAATGAGAGCAAAATAAACTTGGAAGGCAATATACGGTAGCTAGGGACCCAGCTAATGTGAAATAATATACCCAATGATTGTAGATAAAGTAGTGTTCCGTTTGAGAATGAAATAGCAACAATAAAAATAGCATTGTTGTGCAGTGTTCTCTTTCAATGTCTCCATCTCATTTTTTTTTCTCTTTCTTTTATTTTTATATTTTTTCTTATTTTAATGTTTCTTTTCTTTTATGTATTTTTTTCTTTATTTGATTTTTATATTATAAAATTTTAAACTAAACGTTAAATTAATTAAATTTATTTTAAAATATATATATTACAAATACTATTTTACCTTTGTTTGATAAATTCATGTACTAAGATTATGTAATAGAAACAAGTTTTTAATCACCATAATTATATATTAACAGACATATATATTATGTATGCATTAAATTCAAATTTAATACAACTGTCTCATGTTCATTGTTGTAGGTGTGTTTCCACTTGGAACCTCAAACTCTTATTACTATTGCAAACTATTCATCAATGTTGATATTGAAGAAATTAAAAAATTTAGAAGCAAGTTTATACTGAATATTTTTTATATACACATAATCTTAGTAATGAAATTATAAGTCTGAATAATGTTATTCTTATGTGATATATTTTCAACTCTGATGTTAATAGCTAAATGCAAATAGATACACAAAGTGAAAATCTATCTCAAATTAATTTCTTCTCACAGTTTTCTGCAATCTTTCAATATTCAAAGCAGGAAAATTTTATGTAGAAAGCAAGTGCCAAGACCCTTAGTCATATTAATGAGACTAGACATGTTTGTTTGTATCAATTTATAATTTTACACCATCATTTAATTTAGTTAATCTATTTTTTTCTCAGTTATTAATTTGCAATATTGTGTTATATATTAGTATAGTATTATGAAAGTATGCTATTAGGAAATCCAATGTCTAGTTGTTGCTACAATTGGTAAAATCATTGTTGGGCCAAATGGATTATATTGTGAAGGATGCACCAATTGTTATAAGAGCCCAGACCCATAGAAGCTCCCTTATAGATGTATTTGTGGTAGATACATTGAGAAACATGCAACAAGATAGACTGTTATTGTAATCATTTTTATAAATGACATTCAAATTACTTGCCCATTTTTAAAAATCACTACATTCGTTGCACTTTTTCTCAATTTTTTTTTATCATTCATATTCATAGGTATAAAGTTGAGGTTGAAGTTTATCACAAGTTTAATTCAAAGTTTGTCTTCTGGGATTGAGAGTGTGAAATATTAATTGGAATTATTATTGCTGATATTAGGCTCCTACTAATCAAGGTACATGTTTGCATCTTTGTCATTGTTTTTTAATTGTATCATTTATTTTATTTGTTAAATTAAAAAATTGTAATTTATTTTACATATAAAACAAAAACTAATTATTTACATTTGCTAAAAACAATAAAAGATGATGAAACTTTCTAATTCTTTTATAGTCTAATTTCATATCAACTACATAATATTATATCAGCTATCAATCAACTCAAGTGCTTTTATGAAAAGCTATGTCAAAAACTTCAAGAGAGAAAAAATTTGCAACTTCATTAGTCTAAAATGATAATAACAAATGCAATCAAAACACATAAAAAATTTCTTAACTCTCAACCATTATAGCTTAATGTGTTGACCCAAGCAAAACTTTTACTTTCATGTACCTTATCTTCTTCAGGTTCTTTCATTTATTTCTCTTCATCTAAATATCTATTATTTATTTAAAATATCTTTAGGCCCTGAAAATTTCATATTTGCCCTCATTTAATTTGTTGACAGTTGTCCTCAGTTAGTTGATAAAATTAGAATTTTAAAACTTCTAAAAGTTGTTGACAGTAATACATATCAAAACAGACATGTTTTTTTTTTAATTTTTAGAATATATTTAATTGTTTATATTATACTTTATATGTACTTATACTTTTTCTTCTAAGGACTGAAGCATATTTTTTTTTCTGAATTGTGTTTTTTCTCCTGTTATCATTTAACCGTTGGATTTTTAGTTGATTTTTTTTAGGTTGCTTATTAGCCAATGATGGTTGCTTATTTATCACTTGAGATTGGTTCTTAACAGAGTGTCTTCTGAGTTTAATTTTTAGAATATTTTAATGGTTTATATTATTCTTTATATGTACTTATACTTTTTCTTCTAAGGACTGAAGCACATTTTTTTTTTCTGAATTGTGTTTTTTCTCCAGTTTCATTTTGAATGTAAGACTGGAAGTGTGTGATTGAAATTTATGTAATTTTATTTAAAGTATATGATATGTAACATTTGATTTAGCATGTGTCTCATTCTACTCCTCTTTTATTTTTCCTTTTAAGCTATTTTCTTTGATTTTTTAACTTATTTTTAGTTGTAATTTATTTTTTAAGATTGACAGATTGATCTCATCGCTATGAACACGAAGGATTGGTTTATTTATAGTTGCATTCGACCACCGTTGCATTCACCTTCATTTAATTATCATACATGGGATGTCATGTTAATTCCCATACAATCTCTTTTGACATAAAAAAGAAGCACAAAGCTCGACTTAGCAAAGACATCATTACATTATTACTGTTTCAAATTGAGCATTGACATGTACGTTAAGTATTTTTTTTTTCCTTTAGTATCTTAAATCTTCATGTTATGGTAATGCCTTTACAATTACAGGAAACTTTGATAAGAATTCTGGAAAGAAACTTGGCTACTCAAAAGGAAGATATTAAAATTGAAAAGTAATTGAGTTGTAAGAATACTTGCCCAATGTTCACCCTATGTTTCTCATTCTACTCCTCTTTTATTTTTCCTTTTCATCTATTTGCTTTGGTTTTTAAGATTGACATATTGATCTCACTGCTATGAAGATGAAAGATTAGTTCATGTATAATTGTAGAAAATCATGGCATAATTAGTTGTAGTTTATTTACAAATTAGAATCTTGCTTAACACTTAACCTTTGGATTTTTAGTTGATGGTTGGTCATTAGCCAATGATGATTGTTTATTTATCACTTGAGATTGGTTCTTAACAAAGTGTCATTTGAGTTAAATTTTTAGAATCTTTAATTGTTTATATTATTCTTTATATGTATTTCTTATACTTTTTCTTCTAAGGACTGAAGTGTATTTTTTTTTTCTGAATTGTGTTTTTTTTTTCCAGTTTCATTTTGAATGTAAGATTGAAAGTGGGTGATTAAAATTTATGTAGTTTTATTTAAAGTATATGATCTGTAACATTTGATTTAGCATGTGTCTTTGTACATGTGGTTTTTCCTTAATGATTAATAATGTTATACATAGCCAATTTTGCTAACAATTATAAAGAGATATCTTATCATTTTTGTATCAACAGAAACATGAATGGTAAAGAAAATCGCAATAGACAGGCTGCTACTCAAGCACGGAGAAAAAGGAAATTTTTGTTGAGGGAAAAAATACTAACAAATATAAACAAGTATGTTCAAGCAACCAAAGAACACCACTTTCGGATGTAACACAATACAAAGGAAGTAGCAGTGGCAACAACACTGGATTCATACAAGATCAGTTCACTCAGCCAAGTTCAAATTTGGACCATGCATTGCAAAACAAAAGAACCAGGATTGGAATGCAATATAATGGCCAAAACTTGATTAATAGATTTGATGCTGTCATTTTGAAACAATCAAGGCTAAATCCATCATGCAAAAATATTGATTAAGTTCAAACACAAAAAAATGCAGAAACTGGATATACAAATCCACAAAGTTCAAGTCAAATTGGTAGCAACAACAATCGCACCATTGGAAATTGTCACTCTTTTGCATAAACAGAAGGTGTCTTTTCTATTTCCTTTATTCTATTGTGATTTTTGTTTTGATATAAAGAAAACATGATTAATTAGTTATGACTTTTGTTAAATAAATACAACACACATGCCCAATGCTTCAAGCAAGCTCGAGACAAATTGAATGAAGAATCTGCACATAACTTGAAGCTGCAACTGATTTTTGATAGATCAACTGATGGCAAAATTTATAATATTCCAAATGTTTCTGAAATAGCGGTTGTGATTGTTGGAGATGTTGACTCAGCATGTCATAGGGATATAATTGTTGAAAGGCAGTGTGGCAAATTGCAAAGAATAGATGAATTACATCCAAGCTATTTAGGATTTCAATATCCTCTCTTATTCCCTTATGGAGAAGAGGGATACAGATCATATGTGTTACATTGTGATTCTCACATTACTCAAGACACTAAAAGGAATCAATTTACTATAAGAGAATGACTTTGTTTTCGGATACAAACTAGAATGAATGAAGCACATACTTTAATTAGATCCCGAAGACTATTTCAACAATTTTTGGTAGACGATTACATGATGCTTGAGTCAGAGAGGTTGTCCTTTATAAGATACAACCAAAGTAAACTACGAGTAGATAAGTATTATAACTTGGCTGATGTAGATTCCAACAATCAAAGTCAAGGTTCTGATAAAGGAAAGCGTGTAATCTTGCCAACAACATTTGTTGGTGGTCGACGTTATATGGATCAACTTTACTTTGATGCAATGGCTATCTGTGGTCATGTTGGATTTCCTTATTTGTTTACCACTTTCACGTGTAATCCATATTGGAAAGAAATTCAGAGATTGCTTGCTCTATTGAATTTGAAGCCTGTGGATCGACTCGATATTGTTGCTAGAGTTTTCAAGATCAAATTTCAAGAGTTATTGATAGATTTGATAAAAAAAAACATGTTCTTGGCAAAGTGGTTGCATGTAAATTTTTTTAAAATCCTAGAACTCTTTGATATTCAATGTACATTCCCAAAATATCAACATTATAAATTATAACATTTTTTATGGAAATGTAAAGTTCTGGTATTAAAAATTTAAATTAAACAATTAGTAATTTCCAGAGTATAATACATTACACTTATATTTTCCAGAGCATAATACATTACAATTTAAAGATAAATCTGATTATCAAATGCAAAACTTAAAATCTGAGTTATTGACAAACATAATCTGAATTATATTTTTATAACTTATGCGTAGTTTTATTTTATTTGTCTTATCTGATGTCAAGTTCTAAATTTTAGATGTGTACACAATAGAGTTCAAAAAGCGTGGATTACCTCACGCTCATTTGCTTCTCTTCCTACATCCTTCAAATAAGTATCCTACACCGAATGACATTAATAAAATAATTTCAGCTGATATACCCAATGAACAGTCCAGAGTTATACCAGTTAGTGAAGTCACACATGATTCATGGACCATTGGCTTAGCTAACAACTCCTCACCATGTATGAAAAATGGGAAGTGTACATGGTACTATCCAAAAAAATTCAAAATGTCACAATTCTAGATCAAGATGGATTCCTTATATATAGAAGAAGAGATCATGGAAATACAATAGAAAAAGGTGATAAAACTTTTGATAACAGAAGTGTAGTTCCATACAATCCAATGTTCCTTTTGAAGTACCAAGCCCACATCAACATGGAATGGTGCAACCAATGCACATCTATTAAATATTTGTTCAAATATATCAACAAGGGTTATGACCGAATAACTGCAGCGATTGTCCTAGATGAAAGCCAACATGCATCTCAACATGCACCAAATGATGAAATTAAGCAATATGTTGACTGCAGATATATCTCTCCATCAGAATCATGTTGGAGAATTTTCTCTTTTCCAATTCATAGCAGAATGCTAGCAGTTGAGAGATTGTTCTTCCATTTACCAGACGAACAATTAGTGTATTTTAATGATGTTGAATCACTCGATGATATTCTTTCAAAGCCCTATGTCAACCAATCAATGTTCACATCATGGATGGATGCAAACAAGTCATATGATCAAGCAAAAAGTCTAACATATGGCCAATTTGTTTCTAAATTTGTTTATGTGAAGAGTAGAAGATGTTGGAAACCTAGAAAGAAAGGTCATACAATTGGAAGGTTGATGTGGGTGCCACCAAGTACATGAGAGTTATATTATTTAAGATTAATGTTAACTGTTTCCAAAGGTTCATGTACTTATAAAGATATTAGGACAGTCAACAACATTCATTATCCAACATTCTTTATCCAACATTCAAAGAAGCATGTTTTTCTTTGGGTTTTGTTGAGGATGACAAAGAATACATTGAAGCAATTAGAGAAGCTAAGAATTGGGGATCTGGTCATTTTTTTAGAAGATTATTTGTTACCATGCTCATTTCCAACAACATGAATAAACCAGAACATGTTTGGGCAAATACATGGCAATGGCTCTCAGACGGCATTTTGTATGAACAAAGGAGATTAACAAATATCCAAGGTACAATATTAAAAACATGCCTAAATTAGCTATATCATATTCCTCTTTTACATCTATTCTAATCAAATATTTGGCTTGAAAATTTCAGATTTACAGCTCAGTATAGAGGAATTAAAGAATTTCACACTTTTAGAGATTGAAAAATTGTTTGAAAATAATAGAAAAAGTCTTAGGAATTTTCCGCTCATGCCATATCCAAACAATTTTGTTAGGAGCATTTCAGGAAATAGGCTTGTGTTTACAGAGCTTGATTATGACATCGCTGAAATGAAGTCTCAATTTGACAAATATTACAGGTCTTTAACAGGTTAGGTTTAAATTATTGATTTGCATTAGAAGAAAATCTCTTCAAAATCCTGAACTAATATACTAATATTGTTTGTTGTAGATGAGCAAAGGGATATATTTGAGAACATAATGGCAGTTGTGAATGGACAAAGAGGTGCTATTTTTTGGTGGGACAGGCAAGACCTTCATGTGGCAAACATTAGCATCTGCCCTTAGAAGTAAGCTAGAGATTGTGCTGACTGTTGCATCAAGTGGTATTGTATCTTTACTACTGCCAGGTGGAAGGACTGCACATTCAAAATTTAAGATACCTGTGCCTACTCTTGATAATTCAGTATGTAACATCCACGAAGGAAGCGAGCATGTAGAACTATTAAAATTGGCCAAACTTATCATATGGGATGAAGCTCCAATGACACATAAACATTGTTTTGAAGCGCTGAACAAAAGTTTGAAAGATGTTATGGGTGCTGAAAATAATAGCTCTGTAGTTTTCAGGGGCAAAGTCATTGTATTCGGAGGAGACTTTCGTCAAATACTGCCTGTCATTCCAAGAGGTGATCGATCAAATATTGTCCATCCAACTATTAACGCATCTTATCTTTGGGATCATTGTAACACCCCAAATTTGTGGAACCACAGTCAATTACTAATGTAAAATGTTAATTAGAGACAATACAAAAATTTAGGAAAAATGATGAAAATGCCCCTGGACACTTTAAAAATGACCAAAATACCCCTAGGTATTTTAGCAAGATATTTTAAGGGGGAAATCTTATAAATACCCTTGGATGCTTTGGAAATGACCAAGAAAACCTTTAGGGCGACAATTACAGAGATACTCTGAATATTTTTTGAAATGACGATTATACCCTTAGGGTGAGTGGTGAAACTACCAAAATGCCCTTTAGGTCAAAAATGACCATGATGACTTTAGAAATTTGTGGGAACTTGAGTATTGGATAAAATACTTTTAGACAACAAATTATCAACATGGTTGGTGGCAGAGAACCATAAACTATAATTTCTAGGAATTTTGGTAGATATTTTGAAAAGAGCTTAATATAGACTACCTCAGGTATCAGAAAACTTCAGGAAAATAATAGATACAATCTATGGAGTTTTCTCTTAATTATGAGAGGGATAGGTTTCCTAAATGAGTTAGCTTAGTAATTATAATAAGTCAAGGCAAAATGAACCAATAAGAAAGTAAAATTTAGTTATTATAGGTAATAAAGGAAAAATTGGATTGATTTGGACTTCTAAATTAAGCCTTGACCGTATGATGCAAGATCAATGGAGGAAAACTCTAAGAAACTTCAAGAATGGACACATGGATGCTTAAAAGGCTAGGATACATGCCATTGGTCCATTTGTAAAGT
>PYAF01002998.1:90995-115329 GCA_007407185.1 Glycine tomentella | reverse complement strand
TAAAACATATTTAAAATAGAAATGTAATATTTTATTATTTTAAAAAATAAAATTATAATACTTACTATTCAATAGTTTTTCGACTCATTGTAATTGCAACCATAAAGATATCAAATAAATTAATACAATGGAATATTCTAATTAATTATTTGATTAAAATATTTTGTTGATAACCGAGATTCTAATTTAATCTTGATCAAAGAAATCATATAATAATTACTGAAAATTAGATTAAGAATCAATTTAATTATTTTTTAAAAAAATAGGTTTAAATACAATTTTGGTTCATCTATTTTTGAAAATCCACAATTTTGATTCTCCTATTTTAAAATCGAGACATTTAGTTATCCTATTTTTTAAAGTTTGTAATTCTAATCCCCCATTTGAAAATAGAGACATTTTGTAAAATCTATATTTTTTATCATTCTCTCAAACTCAAAGTGTTGACTATTAAGGTATTAACATTGACTATGACATATAAATTGATATGATCCAGAAAGGGTCCAATGACTTTAAATATCTTTTGCAATGGATGATGTTAGATACATGGGGAGCTTGAAGATCAAGAGACCATTTATCTCAAGACATATTTTAGCTTTTTACATGTCATTCAATTGAAGGCATATGTAATTTGTTAGTTGTTTAAGAGCTTCATCCTATGATCCCTTGCATTGCATAAACATCATTCATTGGCATGCATACATGATTTTTATCATGTCACATGATTTGTGAAAAAGCTTAAGATTTTCATGTTTGCATAAGATGCCAAGTACTATGGTTAAGTTTTGGAAAAATCATTGTTTACACTAACTTAATCGATTACCAGAATATGATAATCTGTTACTTAAGCCATCAAGAACAAATTAATTGATTACAAGGTAATGATCGATTACACAATATAAAACACAGAATAGTCTTCCTAAGTTAATCGATTACCATCTAATCGTAATCGATTACATTAGCATGTTTTTGAAGCTAGACTGTCTGTGGTAATCGATTACATAGCGGTTTAATCGATTATTTTGTTCATGTATCTTTTCCAAAAAGATCAAAAAACACTTTAATCGATTAAATATGATATTAATCGATTACTTAAGTGAAAATAATTGATTACATAGATGATTTAATCAATTACATTAAGTTGAAATAATTTTCTATAAAAAGCTGTTGGGTCTTTTGATTTGGAGAGATCATTACAATTCGAGATTTTCATTGTTTTTTTCAAAAGGCTTCTGAATTGAGAGAATATGCACTAAGTAACGAAGCTCTTGTCCCATAATTCAAGATCTTCATGCATCATTGATTAGAATTCTTTTTGGACAAGATTTCAAAGGAGTTTCTTGGAGAGCTTGGTCTGAAACTTGCTTTCTTTCAACCTTATTCCAGATTGGTAAACACATGCATTTTCATTCTTTGGATCATAAGGTTGTATCTCTCCTCTAAACTTTGGTTGTAATACATTTTTACATTTTAGCTTGTTAGTTGCTATTACAAAATGATTCTTTAAGCTTGTATAGAGTAGGATTCTCTAGAGGGAAGAGTAGAGAAGGGTTTCTCTATGTCTTGATCATTAGAGGTCTAAAGGGTGTTTAGATTTCAGTTCTTTATCTAGGGTTGATAAAGGGTGATCTTTTGTAAGCTTGTAAAGAACAAATTTTTGTTAATAGTGGAACTCTAGCCAAGGTTTGTAGGAAGAAACTAGATGTAGCTTCTCTTGTTGAGGAGCAAACCAGTATAGTTCTTGGTGTTATTTTAATCTCTTCTTGATGTCATTGATTGCTAGTCTTTTGGATAATATTTTCAAGATCAACAGATAAACATTTTCTGCTATTGCTTTCTGTGAAGGATGAGTCTTGATTGACTGAAAGTTTTTGTTTTAATAGGGTGTCCTTTTGATTCAATCTTAAATTCATTGCTTGTTTCAAAGAAATTTTTTAAAGACCCTATTTTAACCAATTCACCCCTCTTCTTGGTTAATTGTGTGTGTTCACTGTTCATATTGTTTTTAGATGAAAGACTCAATGACCAAAGCAAGACCGAAAAGAACTAAGAAGGCTTTCCAAAGCTTAGTCATACAAGTGCCCAAACCAAGAATTGTCTCATTTGTAGAACTTGAAGATAAATTCAACAAATTTAAAGATAATAATTTGAAGTGCACAATGAGCCCAAGAGTTTATCCTCAAGATGCAACTATGAGCTGAAGTTTATTTGGATGAATTACGTAACTTTTGGTCTAAAGAACTAATTAAGGCCCATTTTCTAATTTTCCTTTAACTTTTGTATTTTATTTTTATGTAATAAGTTCAGATGGTTGTTGACATCTTTTAGGTCAGTTTTTATATTTTTTTAGGCTTCCCAAGTTATTACAGTGGTTAGTGGAGTTTTATTGCTGGTGGATATTTAATATTAGTGAGAATTTAATTCTAAGTGGGAATATAATTCTTAGTGGAAATTAATTCCTAATGGGAATTTAATTCTAAGAAGAAAGCCTAGCCTATAAATAGTAGGAACTTTGTAGCTTTGAGGGAGATTGGAGTCTGAATAAAAGTTTGAGTTTTCTCCCTTTTGTGAGAGCTTCCCTTGATTTTTGGATAAAGAACTGAATCTGATCTTATCAAGACAACTTGTAACGATCAAATCTATGACTCATCACCCACCTTCTCACCTATTTCTTGAGTGTGGTGTCAACATCCTTCTCTAAAAGAAAACTAAGTCAATTTCTAAGTCTAAAATCTTCAAGGCGACCCGTCCCGTTTCCGCGTTCATATCATAAATGTAGTGGCCAAATTATTTTTGAGCAGAGGAGGCTTCTCTTTTCCTTAAAAGAAAACTTAAAATCAAAAGTTATTAAACTTAAAATCAAAAGTTATTAGTACAAGTGATTCGACACTTAATCCCTTAATTAAGGTTAGGGGTTTGATCCCTAACTTGGATATAGAATGACAATTGAAGGTATTATTTTATTCAAAAATTAATTCACCTAATGAGAGGGAAATGACTACTAAACAATAAAAATAAAACTTAAATCAAATGTATTTTTTGAAAAGCTCTCATCTTCGGTAAAGAAAGGGAATACTTATTTTTTTACCAGCTAATAATAACTTTAATTCACAGTTTATCCATGTTTCTTTTAGCTTTCATTAGATACATATGATTCTCATCATTTGAACATTCAACTTGATAACTAAAGTATATAAGTATATACTCTATTTATGTATATTTCATATTTATATCCACGTGTCATAAGAATATTCATACTAAAATAAATTCATTTGAATGATTTGTTTTTAAATCATTACTTTTTTATATCAAAATATTTTTAGACATTTATATTTAATTTTAATATATACAAATTTATATGAATAATGTTAAATTTTTTTATACCAAAACATTGTTCATTTTTTAAATTTGAAAGTATAATTTTTTAAATTTGATTACAGAGGTGCAAACCCTAAACCACGAATTGCTACAAAGGTGATTAAGGAAGTATGAACAACATTACAAACAAATTAAGGATTAATCACGCATTAGGGTTGGGGTTACGATATGGGAGATACTAAATCCACATTTTAGGGTTGGTTACGATTTAGGAGATAATGGACAGGTTGGGAATGAAAAACACGAGATGTTGAGGTGCATTAGATAAAAAAATTAAATAATTAAATAATTTCATGTGTAACAACAATACTATTTATGCTGACATAAAATAACACTTGGCATCTATGTGTGTATATGATGAAATATTTCATCAAGTCTATCAGATTCCTCACGACATATTAACATAGGGACCTGATTATAAATTTAAAATTAATATAGAGACTCAATTAAAAAAATGATATAGGGTCCTAATTAAATTTTTATAATAGTATGGGGCCTATAGACTAATTTAACCTTTTTCAAATTTTGAAAGTATAAAGTTATATACTTTTTAATAATTACCTTATATCAATGTTGCGCTAATCCATATTTATATTCACAGCCGCATCTAAGTTTGATTTTTGATGAAAATAATTATTAACCAGATTTTACTTATCTCCCGATCGAACTCCAGATTAGTCAAGATCCATTCCCCTAATTAACCAAAGGATTAAAACAAAAAAAATGTATATATTCATCATATGCGGGTAATCATACTAGGACAAATTCATTTGGGAATTTTTTTTATAATCATTGATGTTTTATGGCAAGAGACTTATACAAATTTTATAAGAATGATGTTTATATGTATTTTTATATCAAAACTTCATTCATATTTTTAATCTGAAGTATAAAAAAACTATACTTTTTAAACAATTATATATTCTATTCATGTTGCGCTAATCTACAATTATATTCATCCGTCACACGAGTAATCATACTAGGACAAATCCATTTAGGTAATTGTTGTTTTTTATAATCATTGATTTTTATATGTTAAGAGAGTTTTAGATATTCTATTTAAATTATTATATACAACTTTTATAAGAATGATGTTTATATTCCTTTTTATATCAAAACATACTTCATTTTTTAATTGAAATTATAATTATTAAATTTTATAATCTATCATATATTCATTTGTCGCATGTGTGTGTGGGTGTGTGGGTGGGTGTGGGTGAAAAAAAGAATCAACAATATATCACATAAGTGGAAGGAACTTGTGTCCCTTAATCAACACTACTAAAAAAACTAGTTTTAATGATGCAAGCTCATCGACGATTCTTCTCAAAATTGTCATCATTTTCAAAGCAGTGACATTTTTGTAAATACAAGGAACATTTCAACGACGATTTTCACAAAAACGTCATTGAAACCACAAAAAAACAATGGTTTTCATGAAAATCATTTTCGAAATCGAGTATACAAAGACGGTTGTTTTCAAAAACCATCTTTGAATGAGGCCAATTTTTATTTTTGTTTTGTCTTGCACCTTAGCCCTCTTTAACTCCGCTCACTTCGCCTCGATTAATCTCTTTGTGCCCCCCTCTCATTCTGTCTGTGTCACTCCGCTCTTTCTTTCATTTTCTCAAGAAAACCTCGGGATCTGTGATCTGCATGACTTTATTCCACGATTTCCCATAATTTTTGGTCTTAAATTATGATTTTTTGTTCTTCTTTTTTGTTTTGTTAGGGTTTTCGATTCAAGATTCGTTGTTCCAATGAGTGATCACTTGGTGGTGTTTGTTGATCGTCTCGTGCGCCTTGTCCTCGTTGATCCGGTGGCACAGACGACGCAGGTGCCTTTCAAACCATCTCCATCTTTGGCCATCATGGATGCCGATGCCATGAGGAGCTCCGAAACATCTCTGTCATAGGCTTGGGACGACAAAGAGGAGCCGCTGATCTAGATGGCAGGTTTTGGCATATTCCAAGAGGAGGACGGCCTTTCCAACTTGGAGATGCCCTACGCCTATAGCAGTAGCCTTAATGTATCAAAATTTTGTGTCTTTGATGATTTAATTCACTAAAAAATTTATGAGGTTTGGTTTGTTAGCTATTTGTTAGTTATGATGATAATTTTTGGGTTTTGGATATGTAAATTATGTCTTATTTGAAATGATCGATCAATGTGGAAAGTTGTTTCTTTAAGGGGTAGGTGGGGGGATTTTTTATTTTGTGTGTGTATGGTATTTAATTTTTTTTATTTAAATTTCGTAATGTTTGTATTGATGGTAGTCTACTGAACCGGTAAATGCTTTTGCTTGGGTAGAAGGTTTTGAGTTTTGTAACTTTGTTGTGTGTGTATGCATGGTTCTGGTTTCTAGAAGCTGCCATGATCAAAATGTGTTTAAGAAATTTTATGTATATGTTTTTCACATACTTAATGTATGTTTGAATTAAAGTTTGCAAACTTGAGTTTGAATGAGTTTCATTTTGGAAACTGACTTTCAAGGCAAAATTGAAGCTTTTTCAGTTTTACTTTTTGAAGGGGGGGTCCCATGCATGCAACTGAAAACCAAGCATGCGCTTAATTTATTATATTATGGGCATACAAATTAGTTTAATTAAGAAATGACAGCTAAATGTTCTGATGAGAATCTTCTTCTTGTTACAAAATTGAACTGGTAAATGCATTAATAATATCCATTGGTCAGCTTTAGACAGGGGGATGAAAAAGGAGGGTGGAGGAATGTTGTTGTTTATGTCATGTTGTTTTTCATTTCTTTCACCTCTATTTCGGTATTCTTAATTCTTGGACTGTTGTTGGCATTTGGTTTTGTGCAGTATGCTCATAGAAAGTGTGTCCAGCATTGGTGTGGTGAGAAAGAAGACATGTGAGATATGTCATCAGGTATGTTTTTTGCACAATAGTATTCACATTCCATTACTTTTTTGGTTATTGTAAGGTTATGATGATGGGAAATTATATAAATGTTTATTTTGTAAGTGCCTAACTTTATTGGATTATAATTTGGCGCATCAGAGTCTTGGATGCCCGGGTATAGATGGGGTGTACCTAGATGGGGACTGGGAAGGCAGTGGCTCCCCAAAATGGTTATTTGTTTTTGTCCCTTCTATATTAAAACTCCCACATTTAAAGATTATTGTTTTGCCCCTAGGTATAGGGACATATTGTAGACCTATATGTGTTCTTGATTAATTGCTCTCCATGGGAAAATGGTTACGACTGGATTTTCCCTTAGACATTTGATGTAGTATAAAACAGATAACCATGACAACTCCTGTGCAGCTTTTTCCCCCAAGTTAACAGCCAGAATTCAATAATATACGAGGATTCCCCCCCCCCCCCCCCAAATTAAATACCTTGGTATTCAACACAGGCATCATGCATTGTCATTCAATATAGTGTGAAGTTTTACATGCATGTACGAGGATACACCTGAACTTTGTGCCTATGGCGGGAACTGGGAAACATTGTTATCGCGTGTCTGTATAAATATATTTGAAAATTTATATTCTTAGATTGTAAATACTAAATAGTATCCAGGTTGCTTGTGTAACTAAATAATACCTAGGTATCAGCTACTTTAATTGTAAGGCATTAACCTTGCTTTTCTTTTTGCCAAATATAATTGGTGGCCATGCTACTGGACAATGGGATATTGTAGACTTAGTAGTGTTTGATCAAGCTTTCCTTTGGATCTCAAAAGTTACTATAAAATTAAAATTGTTTGATAATTTTATAAACTTCAGCCTTAAAAGTTGCTTTTAAATTAAGAGTTGTTTGGTAATGTGTTCTTAGGTCTTGAGATTTGATATCATTTTATAGAGAAGGAGAAGTTCCTAAAAAAATAGCTTCTTTAAGAGCTTTTTTTTTTTTTATGTTTTCTTCATTAAAAAAGTTTCTTATATTTTTAAGAGCATTTGAAGTATTGTGTTTGGCACAACTTCTACTTTTAAGGAATAAATGATGATTACCAAGACATTAATGCTTGGGTTGGATCGTTTCTGGATTGCAATCTTCAAGACTCCATAAAATTGTTGTTTGAAACTTCAACACAAAAATGGAGAAGATTAAAGAATGATGATGAACGACGCCACAATCCGTAACGGTAATCACATAAGGAAATTGTTCCAAGAACTCTGCCCATTTGGCATGCCTCTTATTAAGCTTTCCTTGGTTTTTCAAATGTTTGAGTGACTCATGGTCACTATGAATCACAAACTCCTTAGGAAGGAGATAGTGTTGCCAAATTTGCAAAACTATAATAAGTGCATAGAGTTCTTTGTCATAGGTGGAATAATTCAAAATAGCATCCTTAAGTTTTTCACTAAAATAAGCAATTGGGTGACCTTCTTGTAACAAAACAACACCTATGCCAACATTGGATGCATCACATTCAATTTCAAAAGATTTGAAAAATTTGGTAGAGCAAGAATGGGTACATTTGTGAACTTTTCCTTCAATTCATTGAAGGAATTCTCTTGTTCACTCTCCCACTTAAATACCACATTTTTCTTAACAATGTCGTTCAAAGGAGATGCTATGGTGCTAAACTCTTTGACAAATCTCTTATAAAAACTAGCCAATCGATGAAAACTCCTCACATCACTCACATTTTTGGGTGTTGGCCAATCTCTAATAGCCTTTATTTTCTCATCGTCCACTTGGAATCCCTTAGCACTCACAACAAAACCTAAAAACACTACTTGATTGGTGCAAAATGTGTTTTTATCCCCATTAGCAAACAAGTTTTCATGTCTAAGTACTTCCAAGACACTCCTAACATGGTAAAAGTGGTCATCCATTGTTAAACTATAAATCAAGATATCATCAAAGTAAACAACCACAAATTTTCCAATAAAGTGTCTCAAAACATGGTTCATGAGTCGCATGAAAGTGCTCGGTGCATTGGTTGAGCCAAAAGGCATGAACAACCACTCATAAAGTCCAACCTTAGTTTCTAATTTGATAGTAACCACTTTTCAAATCTATTTTGGAGAAAACACAAGAACCATGAAGTTCATCCAACATATCATCAAGTCTAGGGATAATATGTTGATAACTCACGGTGATATTGTTGATGGATCTACAATCTGTGCACATCCTCCATTTTCCATCTTTCTTAGGGACTAGGATGACCGGCATTGCACATGGGCTCAAGCTTTCCTTCACCGATCCTTTTTGCATCAACCCTTCAACTTGCTTTTGAATCTCCTTGGTCTCTTACAGATTACTCCTATAGGCAGCCTTATTAGGAAGTGAAGCTCTCGGAACAAGATCAATTTGATGCTCAATTCCTCTTAAAGGAGGCAAGCCATGGGGTATATCTTGTGGAAAGACATCCTCAAACTCCTTTAAAAGTGTGTCAAAACCTTGAGGCAACTCAAGAACACTAGAAGACAATCACATATAATTGGGAATGAGTAAATATATTTGTTGTCTAGTTAGCATCACTCTTTTAACCTCCTTAGGTTTGAGGAACAAACTTTCTTTTATTTCTAATTTTTTTCACTCTTTTTGTCTCTTCTTTTGTTCTCTATTTTCACTCTTTTTGCCATCTTTTTCTTTTTGGCTTTTCTCTCTCAAAGGACTCTTTTCTTCTTTGAATTTCTTTTCTTTTTCTCTTTTCAATCTCCTTTTTATTTGATCCTCACACACATCACTTGAAGACAAAGGTGAGAGTACTACCTTTTTACCTTTATGAAGGAAAGAGTATTGATTGGTGACCCCATTGTGTACCACATCTCTATCATATTGCCAAGGTCTACCAAGCAACACATGGCCTGTTTCCATAGGAACCATATCACAAAGTACTTCATCCACATATTTGTTAATGGAGAATGTAAGCAATACTTGCTTATCCACCACCAACTCAACATTGTCACTCATCCATTGCAATTTATAAGGTTTAGGGTGAAGGGCAGTTTTCAAACCAAGCATCTCCACTAATCTAGTACTTTCAACATTGGTGTAACTTCATTCATCAATGATTAGAAAACAAACCTTTCCACTCACCAAGCATCTAGAATGGAAAATGTTTTCTCTTGTGTATCATCTCTATCTTTGCACAAGTTTCCCATGAGGCGTCTTACCATTAAAAGATCTTACTCTTCCTATTTAAGAAAACCATCATCCTCACCTTAACTAGAGGAACTATGAGAACTCCTAGATGATTCACTATCCACCTACCCATTCTCCAACACAATCATAGTCCTCTTGTTAGGGCATTGGGATGCAATATGACCCTTACCCAAACACTTAAAGCATTTAATGGAACTAGATTTATTGGAAGGAGTTTGAGTAGGAGAAATGGTATTACCTCTTGAAGACTTTATTTCAACATGTTGGGAAGAAGAACCCTCACTCTTGGATGTGTCCTAATGCTTCCAAGAAGAATGACCATATGAAGACTTCTTGTAGGCTTGTTTTCTCTTCAATTGTTGCTCCACTTTCATAGCCCTATGTATAAGTTCATCCATGGTGTTGTAGGTTTGAAGCTCTACAACATCTTGAATGTCCCTATTCAAGCCATTCAAAAATCTAGCCATTGTAGCCTCATTAGTCTCTTCAATGTTTGCTCTTATCAAAGAAATCTCCATCTCCTTGTAATAGTCATCAACACATCTACTTTCTTGATAGAGCCTTTGTAATTTGTTATGCAAATCCCTTATGTATTGAGGTGGAACAAATATCTCCCTCATGATTTCTTTCATTATCAACCATGTGTTCGGTTGATGTCTCATCGATCTTCCTCTTTCCATTTGCACTTGAGTCCACCACGCCATGGCATACCCTTCAAATTCTAAGCTAGCCAACTTCATTTTCTTTTCTTCACTAAAATTGTGACAATCGAAAACTTGGTCGACTTTGATCTCCCAATCAAGGTAAGCTTAGTACCTAGGAACTTGGGAAGTTTGAATTCCATATCTTCCATTCCATCCCTATTCCTCCTATGCCTATGCCTTCTACAATCTTCATAGCCATCATCAACCCCTTGAGAAGAATGAGGTGACCTATGATGTCTCTTTCTCTCCATGTCCTCCATTCTTCCACTCAACTCTTGAGTACTTCTTTGTACCTCATCAAAACGTTCTCCCATCCTCCTTTCAACATTTCTTTGCAACCTATCCATTTGCTTAGCCAATGAAGTCATTAGCTTAGCAGTTCTAGGTGACGGTAGATCACTATCATTGTCAGACACCATTGCTACAAGAAAAAGGTTAGTAAAAAAAAAAAACAATAATGGACCTTACCACTCACTAAGTGTTTACACTCTTTAACATTCATGTTTCGCACTTGTAAGACTTTTTCTATAAGTTCACTCTTGTCTTTTTCCACTCTTTAATGCTTCTTCAACTCTTGAAATTCAACCAAAGATTCCAATCAATAAATATCCAAAGTGAAAGATGAAACAAATCCAAACTCAACTTAAGATGTCAAGGAAGAAAGAAAACTCTAAGACAAAACCTTGGAAATTAGAAGACAAGCAATAAAAGTTCAACAAGAAGAGCACAACTCAAAAGGAAAGTCAAAGAAAGACAATGATGAAGATATATATAAAAAAAATTGGCTAAATATAAACCATTGTAATTATGCCAAAAGATAGTGTTATGAAGCAACAATAAACACAAACTAAGAGACATGGCTTTTAAAAAAAAATTGGCTGTCAACTTTTTTTTATTTGGATCCTCATATTTTTTGATATTTTCATTTGACCCAATATGTTTTTTAATAATTGCCTTTTGGTCCTTCGTATTTTCTCCTTTAGGACCAGAAACTTTTGATATTTGCACAAACACCCCAAAACTCTACACAGATTTTAAGAATCAAACTCAAAATTTTTCCAGCAGTTTTATGAGTTTCATGAAGAACACAAAGAGCATGACGAACAACCCATATTCAAAACAATTTCGAATTCAACAAAACGATAGGGGAAAATGAAGGCAATTGCAAGCTAAACTCAAAAATCACACAAGAAACATATAATGAACAACAAACAAGCAAGAATCATAATTTTTCAATTTTCATTTTCCAGAAAAGAAAAAAAACGAAAATGCAAATAACATAGATAGAAATCTTTATGAAATGCTTTCCAGAATCAAGCTGTGATACCACATGATGACTACCAAGACATGAATGCTTGGGTTGGATCATTTTCGGATTGCAATCTTCAAGACTCTATGAAATTGTTGTTTGAAACTTAAACACAAAAATGGAGAAGATTAAGAAATGATGATGAACGACGCCACAATCCATAACGGAGCGATAAGTCGAAGGAGGATTCGCCATAAAGGAAAGCTTCATTGATAAGAATCGATTTGGTTTCACTCAAGAACCAAGAAGAGACTAAGCTCTCAATTCAAGCAAATGCCTAATTTCATTAATCAAAGTTGTTTTAAAAATAGCATAGTCTAAGTACTTAAATAGTAAGCCTCTAATGATCACCTAAAAACATAAGTTTAGGCCTATTTTGGGTAATATTAAAGCCCATTACAAAAATAATCAAAATTACGAAAGTCCTCACAGAGGTAGGGTGCTGAGCAAGCTAGAGGCGCGCTGAGCTAGCAGAGGCGTGCTAAGCCTAAAAGCTCTCGATCATGAATTGGGTTGAGTGAGTCAGAGGCACACTGAACGAACAGAGGTGGTGCGCTGAACGAGTAGAGGTGGCGCGTTGAGCGAGCTCGCCCATAATCTTCAAGGTGCACCAATTCAGCTCCTTGTGTCTTCCTTCATTCTTGCCCTTGTTAACTAGTCCAGCCATGATTCTCTTGGTTATCTCTTCTTGAAGAAGCTTGACTTTGGACCTAGTCATTGGACCCTTCAATTCTTGGAGAGCTTCTAGAACTTCATGATCCTTGGATAGTCCTCTATCAATAAAGAACTCCATTGTGCCAAACATAACCTTACAAATATGAAGTTGTAGTTTCACTTTTCATATTATGTCAACAAGCTAGCTAGTGGACTTGATTTCAAGCGTAATTCATATTGTTTGGTGCAGTTAATGGCCCTTTTACTCTTGCGGCATGCACTTTCTGTCTCAGATGGTGATAATTCTAATGATGATCCATCCAATTTTTTCTCCGTAAGTGATTTAAGTTTTTCCTTTTTAGTCAAGTTCTTCCCATGTCCAATGTTTTATTGATTTCAAAATGCAATGTAGAGCCCACCTAATCTGCTCACTATTTTTTGCAGCTTTTCTTGCTTTGTGCCGTTGGATTTCTATTACCTTGCTACATCATGGCTTGGGCAATCAGTATTTGATCTACATCGTCAGCAACAAATACAAGTTAGTCTTCATTATAGTCATTGATATTTGTTTTGGTTTTGCTTAGTCAGTGTATCATTTTCAGAATAAAAATACTATGTGGTTTCATTTTAGGTTGCAATATAAAAGTGTGTTCATATCTCTCACATTTTTGTGTTATGGTGAAACAGGAGGCTGCAGCACTAGCAGCAAACACTTTTGAGACCAAAATTTATTTTAAACACAGATGATAAGTTGCCCTGAATTTCGGGTTATAGGCTTCCAACATACTCATGCTCTTAAGAATATATTATTTTTATTATTACTATTATGGACGTAATAAGTGAGTCTATATCCTGTGATTCTAATCCATTTCAGCTACTTTGATTTAACCGGCATGATCATTTAACTAAAGTAAATAAAAACTATAAAGCTAGAAAAGATTCCATATCTACATATTGATACAAATGAATTCCAAATTTAAATCTGTTGATTGGGACGTGGACATCAAAGTTTTGGTAATTGTTATGTTGTCAAATTTGTCTTCACCATGGAAAGTATAAATAATTTTAAGGTGGGGTTTCTCTTGAATATTTGATTTTGCAGGGGGACAAAAATATGGTGCTTAGTATCCTGTTGTAGGTCATCTATTTATGACCATTTAATACTTTTTACATTATATTTAGCATGTTTTGGTGACTTGTTGGTTATGGGTTTGAATCCAGAAACAGTCTATTTGCATATGCAAGGATAAGACTGTGTACAATATCCCTCCCCCTTACCTGCGCATAGGGTGGAGCCTCAGGACAATGCGGTGAATAGTTTTTATATTTAGCTTGTTTTGTCCCCTTTGTTGAAGCAGATGAGACAAGGTTGGTAAGGTTCTTGGTGAAAGTGTTGTTGCACAGCTTGTAAGGAAACAGGTGTAACACCCCGTGTGTACCCGGTGTATTATCATTACGATTATATCAGAATTAGCGCTTAATCACTTAATTAAAACCTTTTTCGGAAGCGTAAAACAAAACCATATTTCTTGATTACATTATGTATGGAATTTAACATCTCAGCATAAACAAAACAAGCCCCTGCTGATCCAAATCACACAACCATAGCCATAGGCAGATAACATAAACATCTCAAACATATAAACAGGAGGAAAACATCCATTACATAACATAAGCGGTTTATGTACATATACATCATCTGACACTCGAAGTGTCTATACAAAAGAATAAGCATCTGAGTGCTTATGATCACAAGGACCCTTCCTCACACGAGGGCATACATACGATATATACATATCTCAAAATTACATGTACACACACATATCTTCCCTCTACAGGGGTACAAAACAACAAAAGCTAAGCCGAGCTCCAAGCTTCCACTGCTGCCTCACAGCCAAGCAACACTGTCTCTACTGGGGCCTCCCGCCCTGAGACCGTTCCTCTCTGCCAGAAGAATCACCTGAAACAACATAAGCCCCACACGGGGTGAGATATACATCTCAGTAAGCTTAGGGTCCTTGGAGGCATCTCCTCCACCCTGGCTCACTCACCATGACACAGTCATTAAGGTTTCACAACACACTGGCCTCCCGGCCCGGCCTCCCAGCCCTCATAATAATACAAGCACGTCATCTAGCTCTAATGTAAGGTGGATCCAATCAACACCAAACCTCAGTGTGAAACCGAAATTCACACCCGTGCCATCCCATCGGGAGCTACCCCTTACGCATGGACGCACGTATATGGTACCTCCGAGAATAGGCAATCAACCGCAACGGGACACACCTATCTCTTGGTCTTAGGGGATCATCATCACCCCGGGATCATCATCACCCACAAGCAAACCAAACTAGGAGGAAACCATCTCCTAGGGAGGTCCATATCTATCTAACTGGCCAGAAGATCTAACAATAGGTATCATACATATCTCAAGCACAGATACAAGCATATATCATCATGAGTATGCGACAACCAATAATGCATGCATCATGAATGTAACCACTACTCCCTCGGAGTATGGTGGAGTACAAACAAGTGGAAAACATCCCCAAGGGACCAAGAACTTACCTGGCAAAGCCGAGCTCTGCGATTCTTTCCCTGCTCTGTGGCCTACGCCACTGACACCCGCGGTGTCACGCCCTATACAAGGCACACAATCATATATCAATCATCCATACAGCCACACAAGGCATAAAGCATAACACGGTTCTCAACCGTTTCAATGAAAGGATTCACAATCCTTTCCAAAACCACAAGGTCATCTAGCCTAAGGTTTATCAGAGTTCAACCAAAACATGCCACTCAGAGACCCTCAATGGTCTAGCTTGGCCTAGCCAAAGCACTAGTGTCTTCGCAAGACACCGGTACAAGCCAACGTCAGGAGCTCAAAGCTCTAAACCGACCAAAGGCTCACACATGGCTTAAACGGTTCTTCCACACACAAGGCACCGTTCCAATAGCCTTCTAAGGCCATCAAAGCCATCAACCAAGGCTCTTGCATATCAAAACAAGGCTAAGCAACTCAGCACACCACTAAACATGCATGATATAGAGCCAAGAATCAAAGTTCACCAAATTCACATATGAGAGCTAATCCTTCATCCACATCACATTCTAAACACATATTTCTAAAGGACCCAAGGCTAATTCTAGCTCTATCACAAGTGGGTCACTATTCACCTAAAACCCCAACTCACAAATTAAGTGGAGAAACTTGAGTTTCTTACCTCAAAGATGACAAGGAAGGCCCAAGGACGACTCCCCCTAGCTTGGGTACCCACGAATCGCCGCCGTTCCTCGCCGAACTCAAGTTCTAAGAACTTCCCTTGAGAAAGGGATTCTCTAATTTGGGGGTTTTTAGGGAAAATAGATGAAGGATTCAAGCTTACCAAGTGTTTCTAGCAAGATTGGTGTTTAAAGGGACTTGTTTTGGTGAAATATGGTGAAGGAATGAAGCTTGGAGCTTCAACAATGGAGGTGGGACGTTCTAAGGAAGAAGAAGCATGATTTTTCCCCAAAATCGTGACTTTTCCTTTCATACCAACTCTGTCAGAGGTCCCGCGCGGATCGCGCCACACCTCGCGCTAACCACGCCATACTTTCCAAAACCTGTGGCGCCAACCGCGCCTCACCTGGCGCTGACCGCGCTGGATTCCAGAGAAAAAGGATTTTCCAGAGCACTCCCGGCGCGACTCGCGCCACCAATGGCGCTACCCGCGCTGGCTTAAAAACCTTGGCGCCACTCGCGCCACATACGGCGCTACCCGCGCCAAATTCCAGAGAAAACTGGTTTTCTGGGGGACTTGTGGCGCTGACCGCGTCACCTTGGCGCTACCGGCGCCATACTCCAGAACTGTGGCGCTACTCGCGCCAAACCTGGCGCTACCCGCGCCACATTCCAGACTTGGTTTTCTACTGGAAAACCCTGGCGCTGACCGCGTGAACTTCCGCGCCATCTGCGCCAGGACTCAGAGTCATCACAACAGGTGAAACCATCTAATATTATTGCAAAAGGTTGACAATAATGTTGCCTCATTGTATAATCCAATATATTTGGTAACTTCGTAATTATGATTCAGGCATGTGACACAAGTAGGTTTTTCATTGGGAGCCCGTGTTATTTTCAAGTGTCTCTAATGTTTGTCCAAAGGAGACAATGGTAATCTAGAATCATCACCTTTTTGCTTTCCTGTGTATTTAAATTTTGTTTTTGTATTGTCTGCTTCATAAATTCTTCATACTATGTTGTCTTATGTAGCTGGAATAGTGCAGAGGGTTGTTTTCGTTGTAGCTTCCATCTCAATTGGAGACGAAAATTGGAAGACAGCTAGAAAGGTATTTGAAACTTATCTACATTTTTATTAATACTTCATCCATTAACTTTTTTCGTAAGTATTTAATGATCCTATCACCATGCAGATGCTGACTAGAAGGTTTGTGAACGCTTACTTTTCCAATGATTGGACGTTAGGCATAACTTTCCGTGGCAGGTATGTGCTATCTATCAAATAGGATAAAATTGAGGGATATTTGTGTAAAAATATAATTTTGAAAGAATAACAGTTTCTAAGACGTTTTTTTTTTAAATTGTCTTAGAAAGTGAATGATGGTTCTTCAGAAAATCGTTTTAGAAAGTCTATTTTCTAAGATAATTTTTGGAAAGAACCATCTTAAACATGTCAATTTTTAACATTTTTAAAACAAAAAATACATTTTAAGACAGTTTCAAAGAAAATCGATGTAAAAATCAAGATTCTAAGATGATTTAAAAACTATCGTGAAAAGTGTTGACTTTCCACGACGACGGATTCAAAGATGATTGAAAATCGTCATGAAAAGTCACAAAGAACCGTCTTTGAAAGCAATTTTTGTAGTAGTGCAAACGATTCAGGATTCAAATTTGACTTTAGGTAGAAAATAAACTATATTGGTAGGAGAATACTCACCTTATGTTGGAAATAGTATGCTTAGCAAAAGAAATAGATGTAATTAATTAAAAAAATGAAATTGAAAGCTGTAAAAAAAATGAAATGGAATAAAATTCCCATTCTATATTAACTTTTCAATGTGGAGAAAAGAAAATTGAAACTAAAGATGAAATAGGTTATACTAGTTTACATTATATTTCATCCTCATTTTACTAATTCAAACAATGGAATATAATACCATTATGTTCTGTATTTCATTCCCCTTCATTTCATTATTTTTATTTTTTATCATCATATATATATATATATATATATGTTATAAATTAAGAGTTGTTATTTATGTTTTGCATAAATATTTAAAATAAAAAATAAAATAATAATATTTTTATGTGTTTATAAAATATAAAATAAAAAGAGAAAGTAGTTTTCTCAAACTCAAATTGCTCTTAAACGACGGTAGTCAATTTCACTCTTTGTCAATACATATTTTTCATTATGTTCTTACAATTCAGAGTCAAGCTTTTAGAAGATTTCTCAATTGTGTGACAACCAATAATTTTTGTGTGAACACAATACTATAATTAATTAAATATTTCATCATGTTAAAATGAATGTTAATATAGATCTTGTTATCTTTTTATTATTATATAAAATTTTAAAGGTTTTAATTTTATTTTAAATTTATTATAAATGTTATGTTCATACAAGAATTAATAAAAAAGAAAAGAAAAAAAAGGTAATACAAACTTTGAATGGGCCGCTATATTAGGTCTCACCTAAGCCTTTTTGGTTTTGATGCACACCTCAAATGGGCCTCATGTCGTGGAAAATTACTTAAGGCACCCCATATTTTATGTGATGCACCTCCTAATTTTGTAAAGTTCTCATGTTACCCTTCTCATCTCACCTACTCTCTCTTCTCTATCTTCCTCTTCACCGCGGGCAACACCAAGATTGGGCAAAGAATGTCCATGACCACCACACACCACTCGAGATTGTTTTAGGCAATGTCCTTGGCTTCACAGAGAAAGGTGTCGCTAGCATGACAGTTGTGATTAAAGAGCATGAGGCGCTTCACCGTTGACTTGAGTTAGTGGAGCTTGAAGAGGTAGTGATTAGGGTTGGGAACAATGCTGAAGTAGGAAGTGGTGCTTGCGTGCAATGTAGTGTTGGGTGTAGGTTGAGTGTGGTCATGAAGGTTTGGGAGAGAAGGGGCTAGGTTTCGCTTGGGAGAAGAAAAGTATAAAATGAATATTAGGAAATATGGAGGTGCATTAAGCATAAAATGAGGTGTGTTAAGTAATTATTCATATCATGAATCCTAGCGTCCCGAATGTTTCCTACACTAGTGCTTTTTTTATACACCCAACAAATGTAGTTTCTTCGAAGAATGCCTTTCGCTTTTCTATTTGTTAAAAGTGATACACCCAACATTTTTCTTCATTTGTTGTTGCTAGGTCGTTCTCGTTCGTTCTTCAGCTGTGGTTTCAGTGGTGGCGGAGGTGGTCGTCATTCGTGGTGGTTGGTTGGTTTGGGTTCGTCGGAGGTACGTTCCTACACCAGCACTGTCATAATCCGTAAAGATCATACATATGACTCATATGGATTGTTAATCCGTATGCCATTTTTAAAAAAGAAATTGTTTAAAAGGGTTTCTTTTTCTGTTATAAATGTTTTTTAATTAATGTATTTGTGAAGTGTGTATAATTTGTTGTACTCCAAAAAATGTATTTGTTATTGAGTTTGTATTAGTCCTTTGAAGAAATGTATTGATGAGTATTGAATTCATATGTAGTTAGTTAATGAACATTTATTTTTAAATTGTTTATTAAGATGAACAACGATGACTGGATATATGACAATATTATGTCTGAAGAAATTAATATGACTAAAGACAACAAAGACACATCTTCTACATTTGAAAATAACAAGTGTTCAGTTGATTGTTCTGATGCTTTCAATACTTCAGAGGTATTTATATGACATTTTATTTGACTAACCTAAATTAATTATTTGAGAAGATTGAAGTTGTATTATCATTTTTTGTAGGTGTTTAATTCTCGTGATGAGGTATTGTAATGGGCTTGTAGAGTTGCATATGAGATTGGCTTTGTAGTCGGGATAATGAGATCTGACACAACAACTGGAAAAAGGGGAAGAACCTCATTTATTTTAGTTGGTTGTGAAAGGAGTAGAAAGTTTAGAGCATTCAACAAAGATTTAGTACGGACGACGACTAGCACTAGAAAGTGTGGTTGTCCTTTTAAGTTACGAGTGAAACCAATTGTAGGTGGTGAAGGCTGGATGGTGAAGTTAATATGTGAGACTCATAACCATCGTTTGGCTAAGTCATTGACTGGACATCCATATGTTGGTCGTTTGACTGAGGATGAGAAGCTTATTGTTGCTGATATGACAAAGTCAAGGGTGAAACCTAAGAATATTCTTCTAACTTTGAAGGATCACAATCTAAACAACTATACAACAATGAAGCAAGTCTACAATGCCAGATATGCGTACCGTACTTCTATAAGAGTCAATAATACTAAAATGCAACAATTGATGAAGCTTCTTGAACGTCATATGTATATCCATTGGTATAAACTGAAGGATGAAAATGTTGTACATGACATATTTTGGTTACATCTGGATGCAGTGAAATTGATAAACGCATGTCATGTGGCATTCCTCATAGACAATACATACAAAACAAATAGGTACAGACTCCCTCTGCTGGACATTGTTGGTGTCACACCTACTGGATGACATTTTTAGCTGCTTTTGCGTATTTGGAGGGCGAACGAATAAACAATCTTGTCTGGGCTCTTGAACGATTTAGAGGATTTTTTTGAAGAGTGATGTTTTTCCTAAAGTCATTGTTACTGACAGAGATTCAACCCTGATGAATGTGGTAAAGACTGTTTTCCCTGACACAACCAACGTGTTGTGTGAGTTCCACGTTGACAGGAATGTGAAGGCAAAATGTAAAACCCTTGTGGGACAAAACAATGCATGGGACTATGTGATGGATGCATTGGGAAGTCATGTAGATTATGCTTATAAAAAGAATATGATGACTATCTTATGAAGTTTGAATGTGCTTGCGCACCGTGGCCAATCTTTGTTCAATATGTGAAAGACACGTGGTTGAATCCGCACAGAGAAATCTTTGTAACAACATAGACTAATCAAGTCATGCATTTTGGAAACACAACAACTAACAGCTATGAAATCCTAAACCTTTTTATTATGTTGATGAACAATTAGAGTCTTCGATGAAATATAATTATGATGTGTTCAAAATTCTAGGGTTACCCATTGCAACTTAAAGAGACTATTACAGAATAGCCTTGGAGATCTATGTAGTGTTTAGGATGCCATGAACAATATGATTATGTTGCAACATAGTGAAATAAAGACATCTTTTGAAAGGAGAACGCATGTCGTTGGACATGTGTTTAAAGTTACCTTGAACAAGAGACTAATCGGCATGGTTTCAAGGTATGCGTTAAATGAAATTGCTACGGAGTTTGAGTGAGTTAATTATGCATGCATTGATAGTTCTCATTGTGGATATGTGTTGAGAAGTACGCATGGTCTACCTTGTGCATGTGAGCTAGCTAGATATAGTCTTGGCAGCATACCATTGGCCACCATAAACATGTTTTGGTAGAGGTTACATTTCGAGGACCAAGGTTTCGATGAGTGCGAAATCCACAAAACAGAAGAAATGGAAGCAATATCAAAGCATTTCGAAAGTCTTGATATGTATGGCAAAGTGACTCTAAATACTAAACTCAAAGAACTAGCATATCCTGACCTAACTTCCATGTGTCCTCCTCCTGAAAAGGTAAAGACAAAAGAGGCTCAAAAGAAACATGTTACCAAACACCAAAGATCAACCAAGTGGGATCCATCTTACTTTGAGTAAGTAGATGCATTAAATTCTCTGTATGATAGTTGCTCGTCACAACAACGATGTGCATTAACATCTACAACCCCTATACTAATGGCGAATATTCCAATGCTGGATCAATTTCTCCCATGCATGAAGAATTATATTTTAAGTGTATGTGATGTTAAAGCTGATGGTGACTGTGGTTATCGTGTTATTGCACGCTTACTTGGTTATGGTGAAGCTTCCTGGGCTGTGGTGCACAATCATTTGCTCAAAGAACTTACACAATGGTCTGATGAGTATATTCTCTTGGTTGGTGGGTTACATAGATTTGAGCAGTTAAAGAGGTCACTCCTTGTGGATGGATTGTCAAAGGTAAATGTTTTATGTTTTGTGTTGATATGTATACAATAATTTTGTTTGTTATTGTACTAATCCATTTTTTGTGATTGCTTCATGGTATAACCTTGTACTTGTTTATGGTAGCTGATAACAATGGATAAATGGATGAATATTACTGACATGGGTTACGTGATTGTTTCACGGTATAACCTTATACTTGTTTGTCTTTCTCTCCAACAAAGTATGACGTTTTTCCCTCTTAGAAGTCAACGGTCTAGAGATCTTGATGTGCATCAGGTCATTTGTATTGGTCATGTGTATGGAAATCATTTTGTTCAGGTATTATGCATATGATTTTATTTGTTTACAATTGGTACAAGACATCTAATTAACAATAACAATATGGATCATGATTTTGTTCAGGTTTTATTGCGAGACGAATGTCTTATGCCACCAACTGCTTTGTTATGGTCAAGACATTGTCATTCTCAAGAGAAAGAGTGGCCCACTAGTTATGTTCGTCGAATGCATAAGTATACCAATTTGACGAGGTTACCATTTGTATTGGTTATGATAGGTTGTGACAGGTAATGTCTTCCCTGGCTTCCAGTGATATGCCCGTGGTTGCCTCTCTTCATCTGCAATCATGTTGGCAACTGCAAGGAAATGCTTGTATATCCAACACTACAATCACAAAAATAGTGAAAACAAATAAGCCGTTATAGTACAAGCCAAACACTAATCAATAAACAAAAATCAATTAACTTGTCAAAAGTACCTGCATGAGACTAATATATCCAACAACATGTTTACCATGGTGTTGACACATATAGTTTAAGTTCTCATACATGTGTTGGAGTGCAGCGGCTCCCCAACTAAATCCACCAGATTGATGCAGATCACAAAATGCCTCCAAGAATACCACACCGATATGTGTGACACTCTTGTTAGCAAAGATGGTGCATTCTATCAGATGGAGCAAATATGCTCTAGCTGCCACTGTCCACTGCATAGCCTCACACTTCACACGGTACAAGTCTCGAAGGCAAGACAGACGAACATATGCTCCATGGCATTGTTTTGTCTCTGCTTTGGCCTCTTCAAGAGTCACCTCAAGCAGCTCCACTAGTAATTGAATAGCCTCCTCTACATCTAATATATTATAGGTCTGGAAGACACCTATGATTGGTAGATGTAACAATGATGTGATGTCATCCAGTGTGATAGTCATTTCTCCTATCGGCAGATGTAAGCTACTGGTTTCCTTGTGCCATCTTTCCACAAAAGCATATATTAAACTCCTATCACCTGTTTCCGATGAACAAGTAATAAGTGGGCTTAACCCTGCAACGGCCACCAAACCTTCAATCTCAGGTGCAGGCCTACCAAATGTTTGCACCTTTCTTCCATGAGATGTCAACTTTAGCTCAGCGTGTTCCTACTATATTTCTTAGTTACACTACCTACATATAAATCCCAAATAATTTTAAAATGGAATTATATTTAAATACAATCGTACCTCTCCTGGCCAAACTTTTGTTGCTATGTGATCATCATAAAGTGACAACACTGAAATGTCATAGGGCCCGCCAGGAAATCCCTCAGCCTCAGCATCAATGCTTCTCTCCTTAGGTGCAACAATGTCACCCACATCTACACCTTGGTCAGTAGGCACATCCTTAACAACGGCAGCCCCTGCCTGTTGTCTTTGTACCGATGTTGTCGACCTTCGGTGTTAAGGGGCTTTTTCTTCGTTACCACTAGCCTTTCTACCTAAGGCTTTGTTAACAACTCTGCCCAAAGCCCGATGTATTCTTTGTGTATTAACCATAACCTATAATTTTGACAATTTGTTAGATAACAACTTCAAATCAATCCAAATGAATGCATACCCATTTGGATAACAATCAATATTCAAGTTAACCAACTATGGATCACAATCCAAATTTAATTGTTACTGTAAATACACTAATACAACTACTCTACAACACAAAGAACCATAGGATCACAATAAAAAAAAAAACATAACTGGACAGTTTGTTCAAAAACTTTGAAATTATAATTTAAGTTCATGAAGTCATTAGTTATTGTGACCCTAATTAGTTAATGTTTCATGAAACAAATAATCAGTAGGGTATACAAATTGAAGTTATCTATTTTTTCTTTCCTAGTTTTGAAACAAATTGAAGTCTTATTCAATTTAACCAATGTTTTCATACATAAAATGGAATACCAATCATTACACATGCAACTCAATCAAATCATTACACACCTGATTACCCAAATGAAATCAACCCAAACCAGCAACAAATACTAATCAATTAAATTTTTAAAAATAAATAAACATTTTTTTATTTAAAAAAACCTTAGTATGATCATACGGATTGACAATCCGTATGACCCTTATGGATTTCCATTCCATATGACCCATACGGATTGCCATCCTTTCTTACTGATTGGCAATCCGTATGAGCCTTACGGATTGCAAATCCATATGCACAAACTTAACCAAACCGAAAGCAGAAGACGAAACGAACTTACCTCTCGTCTCAGAAAACAATCCTCACAGCAACGATAACAACCACCAACGGCCAACAACCACAACCAAAAATGCACCAGATGCGTGACCGATGATGACACGATGGAGAAGGAAAGCAAATGATGATGCGATGGAATGAACGCTATCAAAATTAGGTCGTGAGTGAATGGTGTATTGGAAAAAAAAATTTATCCGTACATTAAATCTTACAAAGGCTATTTCTAGAATTTCACTATTCAGTGCTGGGGGTATAAGAAAATACTCTGGTGTAGGAAGCATAACTCAAACATCATTGAGTCATCCAATATAAAATTTGTTCAACAATTATCACGTGTCAACGATTGGATAATTATGCTTTTTTATTTTTATTTTTTTAACATTTTACTATCTCTGTCAGTGTTTTAAAAATCGGACCAACCCGTTCGGTTGGACCGCGACCGGGCTGGAACGGGTCGGGTCTGTCAATGGCTTGGCTATGCTTTCAACCCAGTGCT
>PYAF01002998.1:37153-90895 GCA_007407185.1 Glycine tomentella | reverse complement strand
GGTCGCGGCATGGAGGGGGCAGGAGTAACGATGATCTCTCACTGGAGCCTGCTAAACGGATTTTCGCCCCCTCAACCCCCACCCCCCGGTAACAAGGATTTGGGGGGGGGGGCTGTAACGAGGTTTTTTTGGGGGGGTTGTTGGACGGCACGCTGCTTCCAAGTTCCAATGATAATGAAACTATTTTTTTTAATATAGTTTTGTTCTTCTCCTTTGAACAAAGTGTTTGAGTTTTAAATTAAGTGACTATTTTTTTAAGCCTTGAAGCTTATCAATCTTTGATAATGGTGTATGTAAGAGTGAGTTTTACTTTCTTTCTTAGGCACATAAAATTTGTTTCCAAAATTCTCATAAATTGCTAATAATATTAATATAGCATAAAAGTAAATTGAGTTTAAGTATGGATTATTGGGTGGGAATTAATATTCTATAATTTTTTATTGATGATTTTGTTTCTTGAACTTAAACTTATTTAGCTCATGTTTATGATCTTTGTTACTTGTTTGTTTAAACTTGGACAATGATCTTTTTTTTTTTATATTTTGGTATCTAATTATCTATGTTATGGTTTGTGGTGCCTTTTTTAAATATTTTAAGACAAGTATAAAAATTTTATATTTTTTATTACAGATCGGGTCATGCGGGTCAATTAGTGACCCACTGGTTCGACCAATGACCCAGTACCCTGATTGGATCAGTCACCGGGTCAGTTTTTAAAATTATGCTCTCTTTTTTTCTTTCTCTATCTCTTTTTCTTTTCTGTCACTCAAAAACTTGTGCATTTGCACGGAACCCATTCCTAGTTTATTTGATTAATGACAAGAATTGGGCCACCTGATTCAGGATGTATATGTTGACACAAATTTTTATACATACCATTATTAATGCAAGTTTGCATATGTTTGTACATGTTAAGTAACATTAATTTTTCACTTTTAATCAACTTTGAGTAGTTAATTAATTATGTTCTCTTGAAAAAAATAAGTATCTCTTTAACCTATATACTTTATATACCCACCTTCTCTTTCCAAAAAATAATTATAATTAGTTGTCTTTATTTAACTACTTGTTGATACCTAAAAAGTTTGTCGTTGGAAACAAGGCAGCCGATTGGATACAACTAAGGTGGGCTAGCTGACCGTGACGAATGATGTAGCTGATTAGGGGAAATTTGGTAAACTCATGAAGGGAGTTATTAGGAAAAAAACATGGGCTCTGTTGGCAGACTTGGAAAGTAGCTTGAAGGCCAAGGAAGCGATTAACAAAATGTTGTCCATGATCTCCTAGATTTTAGGAAATTTTTAGTGCAATGATTAACGTAACCATTGGAAGAACGACTATAAATAAGGTCTATTAGATTGTAGAGAGGACAAATTCAAGAATCCATTCTGCCAGTTTCTTATCTTTTGTTTATTTCATTATTTATTGCTTTTTAGTTGTTTACATTCCTTTATCGCAAATCCTTTACCGCAATTTTTTTGGGAGTAGTGTATACCTTAGTACTCTCTATTGCTGGAAAGCTCTTTGGAGTGGACCAAGAGCCAAACTAAGGAACAAAGTGTCTTCCTTAGGTCAATTACATAATAGGGAATCGTCAGTTGGTACTTAGTCGTTACCACGGCTAAGGATATTTTACACCAACACTACTAATATGAAATCATTGTAATATACTTTCCCTTTTTCAAGCCTGAAATTGTAATCATACTTCTAAACTTGTCTGTTGATAGTACTCTCTTTGTCCCATGATAATCATTGTAACATTCCTGATTGTTGACTTTTCGACGACTCACACTACGACACTTCACACGGTGATACTTTACTCAACATCCTTGTTGTTCATTACCCTCCACCAGATAGAATCCTCCATAGGTAATACTTTCTGTGACCTCAAAAATCAGCTTTGGATGCTTCCAGGATCAATGACTATCCTCACAAATTTCAGCATGCTTTTTCCTCATTCGCACACTTATCAGGAAACTCCTCAGAAGGTCACTCATCCCATAACTGCTTCAAACGAAGCATGCTTAACTAAGGAGGCCCCATATGGCTGGCAGACAACAATCCACCATGGTGAGTTGGGGGGGGGGGGTCCTACATCCACATGGACTGAGGCAAGGACTACTACTCCTCAAACCCTAGATCCTAACATGTTAGCCGATGCTATTCACAAGCATTTTGGGGTGTAGTTGAAGCCTGTCGACAGGTTTTAGAATATCACAAGAATATTTATTTTTATTATATTATTATATAGATAAATAGGTTGGCCTAATATGCTTTTTTGTTAGCCTAAGCATAACATATTTAAATAAATAGACTTTTCTAAAAGCTCAAGCCTAGCCTATTTATTAAACTGGCCAAACTTTAAACATACTTTTTTTTTATAAAACTCAAGCTAGCCTATCTATTAAACAGACCAGACCATAGACTCTTAAAGTCTGGCCTATTCTCATCCATAATAGTGTCATACCTGTACAACATTTGAATCCTTATTTATATTGACGTATTGTTTGGAAGGTCAAACTATGATATGATGGTTGACCCTAATAGAGGAATTGTCAGGGAAAAGGAGTTCAACTAAGAAGGCAAAGGAAACAACCATGAATACTAATGTTTTAATTAATTTGGAATGACATTTGAAAAGGAAATGTGTGTGTGTTAACAGAGATACTGTGATTGGAAATAGTGTTGTTTTGAAACAAGTGATGAGAGTGTTATTAAGAGCATACAAAATGAACACTGAATTTAGTTTAGGTGTGAAAAATTGTACGTGTGATGGATAAAAAAATATAGGAGAGATTATATATGATGAGTTGAAACAGACCATCAACGTTAAACCTATAGGAAACATATGAGGTGTGTGTGGGGGATGAAAAATGTGTGGAGAAACTCATCACCGCAATGGAGGTTAATCAAGGACGTCCGTGGAAATGAAAATGCCGTTCTAGGATAAGTTCTATAAAAATATGATTACCTCTTATTATTATACATTGCTGCTGTTAATATGTGTTTGGTATTTGCTCTTGGTCTAGGTTGTGTTATATTAATATTTGTTGTATGTTAATATGCGATAACCTGGTACCAAGAGCTTATTATGTAATTAATCTTGGCATTATTCGTGCCATTATATTAATGCAATTTCTTATTTTCTGATTAAACAAAAAATTGTTGCTACTGTTATTGTTACATGTATTTTTAGTTCTTGTAACATACTATTACATATGTAGTTTTTAGAAGTTGTTGTTCGATCTCATTCTTTAGACAATCATTCTTATTATAAGGACCTTAAATAAAAGTCCGTTGCATATAAAAAAAGGCAACAACCACTAGCAACAAGTTTTAACTTCTGATATCTTATTACTCACATTTGGCTATACTTTTAGCATCACCGTTACATAAAAAAGCAACAATTTTTAGTTGTTGTCACAAACGAAAAAATATTGTAATGTATAAATAAAACTAATTAACCTTTTTTCTCTTTAACTATTTGTAAATGTCTTATAACAACGAATCACGCCATCAAATTTAGGAATACCTGAGATAGATTCATACAATTAAAATTTAAATAAATTTATGCATTTGCCTATTTTTAGTGAAGAATAATTTTTTTATATATATTAGCATACATTTTCTCGTAATGATTTTGTCAATCAAACGAAGACCACGTGTCAAGCACTAATAATTTCAGAAAAATGAAATACCTAAAATTAGATAATTCAAAGTAAAAAATCATAACATTAACATAATGCTTCATAGCTGAGCTGTTACTTTGTAAAAGGTTAGAATTAAAAGAAAAATAAGAAAAATAAACAAATAGAAAAACACCCATGTCTTGGCTTTAGTTGTTTAATGATGCTTTGTTCCTTTTTTCCCAATCCATGGGTTTCAGGTGTCAAAGTGAGAAGAACGAAATAAGATAGAGAGAGAAAAAAAAAGAGTGAGAGAGAGAGGGGAAGGAATCAGACCCTACACCGTTGACAAAATTAGGTAGTGACTCACTCTTCATTCTTCCAATAATTGTTTTTTTCTTTCTATTTTTTTTTTCATTTCTTAATTCTTATTTTTGCTTTCTTTTGGTCATTGATTTTGTAGTAATAACTAATAATTATTAATATTTATATTATTACTAGAGAGTGCGCGCGCGTTGTGTTGCCTCAGATTCAGGCAACTCATGGTGGTATGTGGAAAAGGGCGTCATCTTTTTAGGGTTTCCTTGTGATTCTTGAGACTTTACCTTTTTCTGGGTTTCTTTCTCATGACCCTCTTTCTTCTTTCTTGTGTTTAGAGATAAGGGGTGTTTTTGTTTTTGAAATTTGTTTCCTTTTTAACTGGCGGGGTTTAGTGCAATCTGTTTTTGTTCAGATAAAGTTTGTGTATATATATATATATATATATATATATATATATATATATATATATATATATTTTTGGTTTTTGTTTTAATGTTTTTCAGGATGTTTCTCTCTCACTAGAGCTGACAAAGGTAGATGAAGTTGGTAATGCTTGACAAGGGTGTGGTGTGGCACTTGGCTTAGCTATTTGTGATTGCAATTTTTCCAAAAATGGAAGTTTGGATTCGTTGATGTTGACCAGATCTGAGTACCCCATTTCACTTTCACCACCTTTTAGCTATAGCTCATGCCTTGCATCGCCTGAATTTGCTTCCCCTTTTGTCTTATAGGGCTCATTAGGAATGGAAAATGCCACCCTTTCACATTCTAAGATCCTATTCAATCAAAAAAGCAGGTGCAAAATTTAGTTGAAGTATGACAGGTTTTGTGTTGGCAGAGGGGTGGGAGGGTAACTTTTTGTCCTACCTAGATAGGGATTTCGATGGAGGAGATGTCCTTTATGGTTGCAGTGCCATTAAGAGTAGGTAATTGTAATTGTAATTCAGTCTGTGATAACCCAACCATAGTACCCCACATGGATGTATCCAGATTTAAGCTGATGGCGGATAAGGGATTGTTATCTAATTCTGTAACTAAGGTTTTCACCGAGACGGTTGCAGGTTCGGATAATTGTCATGATAGTGGCAATTTGGAGGATGAAGTTGGTATTGCTGAAAAACAGGACGGGGAGGGAGAGAGTCCTATGTTGGATATGATATCCCAAAATAGAAGCACTTTGGTTGCTGGTGATGAAGAGTTAACCACGGAAATTGAGGAGGATTCATTGTCGTTGGAAGGTGACCAGTTTGTTGATAGCTCGTGTTCTCTTTCGGTAGTCAGTGAGAACAGTAGTGTGTGTGGAGAGGAGTCCTTCTGTTTTGATGCTACTTTGGATGTTGGGACACCGTGTTCCGCAGACGTAGAGAAGAGCATTAGTGCTGTCAGTATTGTAACTGAGGCTGTTGACTTGGGGGAGTCAAATGTCGACACAGATATTATGCCTGATCCTCTTGCTGTAGCAGTGAGCCTTGAAGAAGAGACTGGAGTTAGATCTGGCCCAAAGTCTTCTGCTGTTGATCTTCATCAGTTGCCTCAGGAAAAAGGGGTGAGTGGAACAGTTGGTCGGAGTGTTTTTGAATTGGATTATACCCCACTTTATGGATTCATATCTTTGTGTGGAAGAAGACCTGAGATGGAAGATGCAGTTGCAACTGTACCTCGGTTTCTGAAAATTCCTATTCAAATGCTAATTGGTGATCGGGTAATTGATGGAATAAACAAGTGTTTTAATCAGCAGATGACCCATTTCTTTGGAGTCTATGATGGTCATGGTGGCTCTCAGGTAAAGTTTATTTCCATTCTTTATTATCATGATTCTTGTGACCAATGATTTTAGTTTTATCTGTAATACCCTTCACACGGAGCTTGCTTTCCTCATTCAGGTTGCAAACTATTGTCGTGATCGTATCCATTTGGCCTTGACTGAGGAAATAGAATTTGTAAAGGAAGGTATAATCAGTGGAAGTATGAAGGATGGTTGTCAAGATCAGTGGGAAAAATCTTTCACCAATTGTTTCTTAAAGGTTGATGCTGAAGTTGGAGGGCAATTTAATAATGAACCTGTTGCCCCGGAAACTGTTGGCTCCACTGCTGTTGTTGCTGTTATTTGTGCATCTCATATCATAGTTGCAAATTGTGGTGATTCACGAGCGGTTCTGTGTCGTGGCAAAGAACCCATGGCATTATCAGTGGACCATAAAGTAAGTTGTCCAATAATAGTTGTAGATCTATTTAAAATTTAAAATTTTTAACAAGTGATTTGTGGTTGTGATATGTTAGCCTAACCGAGACGATGAATATGCAAGAATTGAGGCAGCCGGAGGAAAGGTGATTCAATGGAATGGCCATCGTGTATTTGGTGTTCTTGCAATGTCAAGGTCTATTGGTATGTACTTCTTTAATCATAAGTTTTACTATATTTGCGGTGCCTCTCTTGTGTACTAGTTTGAGTTTCATGGAAATATTTTAGTGAGTGTCTGATTACAAGGACTTCCTTCCCTCAATATGTTTGTCATTATTATCTTACTTCACAAACGAACAAAGCAGATGTTAAGTGCTATCTTTGTATGTACCCTAATCTCCAATGAATTTGATTTAGTTGAAATATATAAAAATCTAGCGTAACAGTAATACTAAAAGATGAACACGCCTTCCATTCATTTTTTGATGAGTAAGCCATTTTTGAAACTTGGGTGAGAATGTAGTTACATTCTTATCTGAAAATATACGAGGTATTAAGTGTACTTATGTTTTTAGTATTATAGTAGGACTATAAGTTTAACCTTTTAAATTATTTAGGAATTTGTTTGGATCAGGGGTGGTGAAAGAGATGGAACGAGAAACGATTGAAAGAGAATAATCCCCCTGTATGGGAATTTAAAATTTAAGAATTTATGGAGTGAAATTGAATGTGAGGGGAATCATTCCCTCTGAAAACAAGATTTTGTTCCCCTCTGAATTGGAATAATGAGAGGGAATATCTGTACATTTATTTGAAAATTGTCATCTACAATTTTACCTTGTATATTGGGTTACTTAGAAGATCATAAGGGTTATATTGAATTCTTATACTTACAACAGTTTAACTTTCCCTTTATTCCCTTATTAATCATCCAACCACGGGGAAGAATTTTTCTTCATTCCATCCTGTTCTCCCTAGAACTTCTGAACATTGCCCTTTGCTGCCAGTCTGCAATAATTATAGAAAATGTATCCTTTGAACATAAACTACAAATTATGGAGCTATGAGCTCCGCTACACTTTATTTTTGGTATTCAGAATAGCATTTTTTTAAGGTTCTGTTCAGCTAAGCCCAAAGATGATTGCAGGCGGCAAGTAAAATCAATAATTTGCTTATATATTATTTGTGTAGTTGCAATAAAAAAAAGGCTTATATCTGGTAAGAGATTATGATTATTTTTTCTTGTTCAGAGAAAATGGAGTAGTACAGGCCATTTAGTTGTTGTCCAAGACCAAAGGCTGGTAGAGGCAATTTTGAAGTAGTAGCCCCAGTGCCTCGTCTCATCCTCTCCTTTTCATGCTGCACTTGTCCGAGTTAACTTGGGACTTTGGCATAAGTAAAACACCTGTTCATTATTTCTAATAAAGAGAATATCTGATTGGCTACAGTTGCTACCTTATTCTTCTATGTAAAATACTATTTATTAAAAAAGTTGAGTATTTCTGATTAGAAACTTTGCAAGCACATTATCATTCTCTTTTTGCTAGTGGTTTTGGCACCGCTTGCTTGTAATAGTGACCCTATATCAAAATTTTTAAATTCACCAAAGCTCTTAAGAGGACCCAAGTACTCCAATTTAGTTTAGATTTGATCGGACAAAGCACAAAATTAGCATACTTTTTGTTCTACAAGTTAATATTTGTTGTCACACAAAATGATGATGACCGGCTAGCTTGCCTATGCAATTAGGAATCCTGCAACTATCATGAAGTTGTTTATTCAGCTGAAACTATTTTTGCTTATCCTTGTGTGCAGGCGATAGATATTTGAAGCCATGGATTATTCCAGAACCAGAAGTTACATTCGTTCCCCGTACGAAAGATGACGAGTGTCTCATTCTGGCCAGCGATGGTCTGTGGGATGTTATGACGAACGAGGAGGTGTGTGACCTTACTCGGAAACGAATAATTCTCTGGTACAAGAAAAATGGCTTGGAACAACCCTCATCAGAAAATGGAGAGGGAATTGATCCTGCGGCACAAGCAGCAGCAGAATACCTATCAAACCGCGCCCTTCAGAAAGGAAGCAAAGATAACATCACTGTGATCGTGGTTGATTTGAAACCCCAGAGAAAATATAAGAGCAAGACATGATGATGATTTCAACTGCATTTGTTATTTGAAGATGATAAAAAGCTTAATATTATCCAATATAGTTTTGCCCTCTTATTTTTCACCAGGGCATTTCCCGTAGCTCAACAAGATTAGTACAATGTACTATAATACATATCCACCTTCCCCTGAAACTCTTAACTAATCAAGAGTCGCCTAGTTGTTTACTATGCTGCATTGGGGACTTGTTGTATTCATTATTATGCCTCCGAGTTCAAAGGCTCTGTGAGGTACTTTTACTTTCTTAATACTATTTTAGCCCGTGTTCATAAAGAAGCAGTAGCTGATTGGCAAGAGTGGCTTTCAAGGTGTGATCCTCTGTCACAGGTTTTAGTACTTTTACCTGATTCTCCTCTCAATTATGCAGCAAATGGAGCTTGGTCAAGAAGTTTGTGTCGGTGGTGGATTCATATCAATGGCCATGATCCAAGTCCATTGCTTACATTATTATACTCTAGCAATGATGGTGGGGGACAAGGATAAACAAGGGTGCCTAAGAAGAATCACAGTTCCTTTATTCTTTTTGGGGACTATGAATGAATGGTGTACCTGTGCATAATGTTGTGATGCTCCACGTAATTCTGAAAGTAACTAGTTGTAAATAGGCAATTGGCTTATCAATTAATTGGTGCACTCTGATGATGCATTCTTTTCTCAAGGAATATTTTGTTATCTTTTACTAAGTTTTGATGAAGTAGTTTCACTTAATTTGCTAGGTTTCCAAATACTGAACAAGGTTGTAATACTAATTCTGATATAAATTGAACCACAGGGACTAGCCATCTAATTTCATACTGTTTTTTTTTAATTAATTAAAAAATCCTTTAAAGGAAGACAATGCTTTTATTAATAAAATTGATCCATAATTTTTTCACAAAAAAAGTACAAGTTTTTTTTTTTTTTTTTTTTTTTTTTTTTTTTTTTTTTAATGAACATTTGCTTGTCATTTGAATAGTTTCGGTGATAATTGGTAAATCTTTCATTCTTTGCAAAGGAATCTTGACTTTCTAAATATGATTAACAATATTGTATTTGAAATAATAAAAATGTAGAATGAATTTAATTTACAATGGTTTGATTTTAACAACTAATATTTTGAGGTTAGAATGAGCTAATTTATTTAACTTATTTGTTAAAAAATATTTTGATAAATAAAATAAGTAATTTTTTACTTTTTAATGTGTTTATTTAAATTATTTTTGTTTTAATTTTTTTTAAGAATTAAATTCTATCGTTTCTTTTTAAAAAAATATATATTTTTTTAAAATATTTTTTTTACAATTATTTTTTTAATCAAAAGAAAACACAAATAATTTAAGTGATCTTATCTAGTTAAATCTAACATACAACATTCTTTTTCTTAGTTTTGGTGACTGAGCCTTAATTTTTATCTACTGTCTTATTTAATTAATCATATCTTGTCAAATTATATCAACAACATTTTTCGCATTGCCTGTTCTTAGTTTTGGACAATTAGATTATATTCTTTAGTTTTTTGTCGCAAAAAAATATGTTAAAAATACATCCATCATAGTTTATTAAGGAAAACTATAAAAAAAAAAAAAAAAACTTTAAAAAAATGGTCTTAAAATCAGATTTTGTATTTGGGAGTTAATTAAGTATAGGCAAGGTGTAAGTATTCTATTCTAAGACGATTACCTCTTATTAAATGTATAAATTTGAATAACTTTTAAATTTTTTATTTTATCCCTCAAAATGAACAAGAATATTTTTATTTATTGTTACTAGTATTTCTTTAACATGTGATTTTTATTGTTAAAAGAAAATTTATTATTATGAAAAACAGAATTATTATTATGTATTTTTTTTTTATCTTTTTAGCTCGATAGAAGCGATCCTATGCTCCTATGTATTTTTAAGTGTAATGGAGAATCAAAACTACTTAATTCTTTTGAAGAAAATTTTTGTGTGTTGATATTTTTTAAAATTATTTTTATCTTTTAAAATTTATTTTAAAAGTCTTAATAATAATCAAATCAGATATACAAGTGATTATCATTAACTCTTAAATAGCGTTCACAATAGCCAAATTAAGATTATATCCAAAGTGGCTATTGCAAAAACTTCTTACTATATGTCCTTAATTTCTAAACTAATGTTTTTTCATGACAACTAAATCAGAAACACGTCTAAAGTGGTTACCATCAAATCTTTCATGGCTTTTACAATAACTAAGTTGGAAGTCCATCCAAATTAGTTATTATTAAGCTTTGTATGGTTTTCACAGTAACCAAATTGAAAACGCAGTCAAGATAGCTATTATTAAACCAAATTAATTAAATTTCAATTAATTATTTTATTTATAAAGGTAACAACTATTTTATGACCGCTTGAAGTGTACGCGTCATTGATCAAGGCTAGAAATGATATAGTGCAAGTGGAATTCTTTGGCCTTTTTATTTATTTATTTTTTTAACAAAATGTATAATATAAATGAAAGAAATAATAAGATGAATGAGTAAAAAAAGTCATGAAACTGATAAGCGTGGAATCTTGTTTAAGGATGGATATTATATTTTTTTAATTAGATTTTAGTTACTAAAAGAAGAGAAAAATTAACGGGACCAACATTGAGATAGTGGGCTTAACTTTGTGCAATGCTTGGCGGCAGTTGCTATTTCACTTCTCCTTCTTACTAGTACATTCTCTGTAAAAATATTTACCAAAATATTCTGTGTTCTACAAAATAATACAGTCCCTTTTTATCAAATGGTGATTCTGTAAACAGGGGTTAGCTTGGGTGAGAGGACTGCTGGAAATCATCATGCCTTCAAACCTTCATAGAGGAAGCATGAAAACATGTATTGATCAATTTGTTTTTGTTGAGAAGCAAAAGCTGAATATTTTTATTATTGAAATAGCATAAGCACAAGTAGGGCCCAGGCATCGTTACAATTTACATAAAAAAAAAAAAAAAAAGAGCAGTATGCAGTTTGTAAATTGCCACTCCCTCAATGAGTATCATGCATAATCCAACACGATTCCAGCACCTATTTACTATACAATCTACCAACAGAAACCATAAATACAGCACAGTACACGCATCCCCCAAACCATGAATCACGACATCCCTTCAAAATAAAAACAAAATATACTTACCAGCAAGTTGTGAAAACCGGTTCGGTGATGATCCGGTCGAGGTACTGGGTTAGTGGGTCAGTAGTTTAACTGGTGGGTCAGTAATTGACTCGGTTTGACCCAATTTATATTAAAAAATTAAAATTATATTATATATAAGTATATAATTAATATTATTTTATTAAGAAAAATATATTAAAAAATTTAAAATAACAATTGAAGTATTAAAGTTGATAACACAAGTAAATTATATTAATAAAAAAAGTGTAAATAAAAACTACTTAAATTAAAACACAAGTCCAACTTTTAATTAATAAAAAAATTATCCAAAAGGAGTACACTAAGCAATAAAGAGAGTGTATGAAGCAAATAATTTGGTGGCCCAAATAAGAAAAAGTGTTGCATGAAGTGTTGGCCCAAATAAACAAATCAGCTTTAAATTAAAAGTTTAAAAACCTATTCCCTATTTCCCCATCATTTCTGCTTCAGCTTTTAGTTTTGCGTTGCGCCGTTTGTTGCAGCCAAGGGAGATTATATTTTTTTTATTTTCAGTGAACACCATATTTTTTTCATTTTCCAAAATTTTTGTAGCGTCTTCTTCCTCTTCGTCTTCCTCTCTGTCTCTTTTTGCTCTTTTTGTCGCGTCTGTGTTTCCTTCTCCGATGCCCAGGCACGAGTGCTCGACTGTGAGCGTGACTGAAGCAACAACCTTGCGGTGAGCGTGAGCAGCGTGAGTGAAGGAAGATGAAGAACGAAGGAAGAGCAGAGCGTTGATTTCAATGAGGAAAAATCGAAAATTAACCCCTAGGGCTCACCAAAACGATGTCGTTTCTGTGGTTTGTAGCTTCTTTTTTTTGTGCTCCAACCTGGTCCGGGTCCTAAAATCCGGCCGATTTGCCAGGTCTTCGAAAATCGCCTGGTTTTCTCCGAGCCAAACCGAGCCATTTGCATGGCCAGTTCAACAATCAACTCGGCCCGGATGCTGCACCGATTCCCGATTCGACCAGTCCAATCGGCCGGTCCGAACCGGTTTTCACAACTATGCTTAACAGGATTGATTTTCCACCAATGACATAGCACCTCCAATAGCCTTGAAACTTCACTAAACCTTTTAACACATACATACCACCGCCAATTGCCTAATCAATTTGTTTTATTTAAAATAATAATTAGAAAGTAAAACAAGGAAAAGGGGAAGAAGCCAAAATAGGGTTTTTATTGTCTTGCTTTAATAAATCAAGATTTTATATTCTCTACTCCAATTCCATTGCCTAGTGATAATGTAATGTGTTGTTGATAATTAATACTTTAGAATTGGAATATATCCAATTGCACAAAGGTCAGAATTTGAGTAGTCAAGTGAGACAATATAATATACTACAATTGCACTAAATGGTTTAAACAGAACCTGTATGATGAGTATGAAACAGAAACAGATGCAAAGAGATGAAAGGATCGGAGCCTAACAAGGTTGTCTCCTTAAGGCAATTTGTTCCCTCCAATTGATGCCAAAGGTTGATGAACAATTTTCTCCTAGGATAGAACGGATCAACGTCTGAAGATCGGTGGCAATACCAATCAACAACCCAAACGAACAAAGTGAATGCTTGAGGAACCACACACAAAGAATGAAGAATTTATGTGATATGAAAATGCAGCAACATGTAAGCGAGAAGATAAGAAAAACTTTTTTTTTCTGATTGTCTCTGTGTCTATATATAGACAACAAACAACCATGTTGAAGAGTTGCCGGAGCGGTTGGGAGTAGTTATTATATCATTCTAACCTTTTCCAGGAGCGGTTGAGAATAATTATTATATTATTCTAACCTTTTCCAACCCACCTCTTATTCATAACCTGTGGAGTTTAAACATAAACTCCAACAATCCCCCACATGAATAAGAGATCAATTCAACATGACTAAATGATATGAATATGTATGCAAGTGTGTTTCCTCGGCAAGAAACAATTGCATCGAGATAGGTAGGGGTTACCTTTGAACCTTCTCTAGTGTAAACCTATCGGGTATACTAGGTCAATCGGTGGTCGTGATACCTTGAACTGTCGACCTTTATTGTGTATACCAAGACAATAGGGAGACACACAATTGCTTTCCTAGCATTGCTAGTCCTCATTGTTGTGTCCATTTTGGCCGTGGACACCTGCCTGGTTCTGCGAGTGTTGTAGAGAATCGAATTTTTAAGTTCTCATTGAAGCGGCCCCCCACTTCACACTCACATAGGCAATGTTTTAAAAACCGAACCGACCCGGCCTATCCGATCGGTCGGACCGTGAACCGGGGACTAGACCGGGTCGGGTGCATGTTTCGATTGGTCATGCTATTAGCCCGCTTCCGCTGGTACAACCTGACTGGGTTGTGGTCGACCCGCCGACCCGCCAATCCGGACCGGGTCTTCATCGTGCAACACTCCAGTAGCGAAGCTCGAATTCTCGAAGCCTTCATCGCGTCGTTGAGGTCCACACTCCAGCAACATTTACTCCGTGCTGTCTTGACTTCCCAGGCTTCGTCGTGAGGGGAGCCAAACGGATTTTGTGTGTTTTGGGGGGGAGGGGGGTAACAAGTATTTGGGGGTGGGCGATGGAGAATTTTCTCTTTTGGTGGTGGGGTTTCCATCCATCCTTGTACAAGGGTGTTGTCAGGGGGGGTGTGGGAGGGCACTTTGCGTAAACGAAGGCTTCTCGCGCGGGGGGTGGGGGGTGGTTGGGTAGACGAAGGTTCTAGAGGGTGGGTGACAGGCTGGGGTTTTTTTCTGTTGGTGGATATTTTAATGATGCTAATGAAATTATTTTTTTAAGGGGGGTTTGGGTAGACGAAGGTTCGGGGGGGGTGGGGGGGTAGGTTAGGGGTTGGGGTTTTTCTTGTAGTTGGTTGGTATTTTAATGATTTTTTTTCTTTTCTTTTGAATAAAGTGTTTGACTTTTATATTAACTGATTATTTTTTAAAGTCTTAAGGTCTATTAATTGTGAATATGTAGTATATATAAGAGTGACTTTTTCTTTTTTTCTTAGACACAAAAAATTTGTTTCTAAAATACTTATAAATTGTTAATAATATTAATATAGAATAAAATTAAATTGAGTGCAAGTATAAGTTATTGGGTGAAAATGTGTTATTGACTGAGAATTAGTATTTTATAATTTTGTATTGATTATTTTGTTTCTTGAATTTAAACTTATTTAGCTTATGTTTATAATTTTTGTTACTTGTTTGTTTGAACTTAGACAATAATGTTTTTTCTTTTACATTTTGATATCTAATTATCTATGTTATAATTTGTGATGTCTTTTTTAAATATTTTAAAATAGGTATAAAAAATTTATATTTTTTATTACAGACTGGGTCATGCGGGTCAATTAGTGACCTACCGGTTTGACCACTGACCCAGTGACCTAGTACCTTGACCGGGTCAGTCACCGGATCGATTTTTAAAACTATGCACATAGGTGATTTCTTGTGATATACCTCCACATACATCATCTGAACACATCAGATTAAGAAACCATTAAAAGATGTTATGCTTACCCTCATATACACTGTCTTGTTATAATCGATTACATTAACATATAATCGATTACTTGTCGTCTTCAACCTTTGAATGATGTGTGAAATAATCGATTACCATGCGGGATAATCGATTATCACGTGTAAATTTTGTGTTTTGAATAAGCAAATAATCGATTACTATTACCATTTAATCGATTATTTGGTCTGTTGGTGTGTTTTCTGACAGTTTTTCGCTAGAAATGTAACTGCCCAACCAAATCTAAATCAAATCAAGGGTCACTGAAGTGCCTTAACTGCCTCCAACTGCTATATTTTCAAAAATATGAACGTTAAGAGCATCTATCTAGCCTACAAATATGTGTCTTGCATCATTGAAAAGCCTTGCACCTTTGTCTTTTCTCTCTATTATATTTATGAGTTTTGTACTATGTATCTGTGTCTAAAACATCTTCCTAAAATGTTAAATCCCACACCAAAACATGCTAGGTCCTCAAAAAGAAAGGTTGGAGAATCATCATCCAATCCTCCTCCTCCTCAACCCCCAAATAGGTTAGACTTGTGATTTACAAATGAATCTGAAAAATTAAACTACTTACAGTTCTTTGCCACTAAACCAGTGTGCTCACCCAAATACCTTGACCTAGATTGGTTTATTAGGGAAGAATTTCAATTCCCTGCATTCCTAGAAACCCAAGGTCTCAGAAGATTCCTTGAAATGAAGGGTACTTTCTACCTGGAATTAGTTAAAGTCTTTTATGCTTATGCCAAGGGTTCCATGAATGGAACCATGGTTTCTAAAGTCAAGGGTGTTACTATGAAAATCACCCATGAAGTCTGGGAATCTATGGCTGGGGTAATCTATGAGGGTGCTAGGAAGTTTGATGAAGACCCTGAGGGATACAGTAAATTAGACACCTATAGGGAGATGCTTCATGACCCATATATGCAACTTAGGAACAGACTAGGGACTGGTCCTATGAATCCTGAGGATAGGTTACTCCACTACATCATAACCTATGTGCTGACTCCATGGGCTACTAATCATGCCCAAGCCACAGATGATGACCTGCAATTGGTGTATGGTCTAAAGAACTCTATTCCCATGAATTGGGTTCTTATATTTGAGGAAATCATGCTTAAGTCTAAGAGACTTGTCAACTATTCTTTTCCTTACCCTGTCTTGGTATCTAGGTTCATTGATCACTTCAACATTGATGTGACTGATGAGGTGATGGACCATACCAATTCTAGCGACAGCTTGATAATGGAAAAACATCTTACAAAGCTGGGAATGCAGAAGACTCCTCAAGGCTGGGTAATGGCTGGCCAACCTCAACCTCAAGTACCTCCTCCTCCACCTGCTGATGTTGATCTTCAAGAAGAAGAGTTTGAAGATGAAGAAAGGGATCTACCTCAGCCCTTATACTCACAATTTGAATCTTTGATGCTACAGAAGATGGATGGGCTTCTCCAGATGCATCATGATTTTAGGGCAGAGACTAGTGTCTCTTTAGAAGAAATTAAGGATAGGCTAGACATTATAGAAGCTACTCTTAAGACTGATGACTCTACCTCCTTCTAAATGGCCTATGTTTCTTTATTTTTATATGCTCTATTTTTTATTTTGACTATAATGTTTAAATTTTCTATGTAATGGCTTCCCAATACATATATAACACCTCCATTATGCTTATATTTCAATTATCCGCAGTGCTCTTTATGTTTTTGACTTAAACAAGCCAAATAGGGGGAGAAATGATTGAGTTTTGATACACTCTGTTGTATACTCTGTTCATCCCTATTTTTTTGCTCAAAATTTGGCCCAAAATCTGACTTGAATGGATTATGGAATTTAGGGGGAGTTAACTATTCAAAATGAATCAATTATACCTAGAATGCATGTAAATGATGTTTAAATGGAATCAGATGCTTTAATACTTGTTCTTTGGAAAGAAATTGCAAATTTTCAGGTCCAATATATTGAAAGTCTTTTATGGTTCATTACTGTTAAAAAGCTTCAAGTTCAACAATTGGTCAATCAAGAATTTGGCATGTTTAAAGACAAAAAGGGGAGATTGTTGGACATAGGGGGAGCTTCATGATGTTTGGAAGTCTTTGATACAAGAAGAAGTTTTGTGCTTTCAAAATGCTTGAAGACTTGGAATTTTATGTAAAAGGAAAGCAATTTGATTGATCCATGCATTCATACATTCAATCATCCATTTATTGATTTAACAAAGTGGTTTTTATGAAAAACAAACAAAGCTTTTAATACTTTACTAAGGTTTTATTTTGACTCAAAGGTTTTTGGAAAAATTATTTTTATACTGCAGTAATCGATTACATTAAAGATATAATCGATTAAATTGTTCTTAGTTCATTCTGGAAAAGCTTTCAAGAACAATGTAATCGATTACCTATCGGAATAATCGATTATTTAACCTTTGTTTTCACATACACTGCATTATTGAAACACTTTAATCGATTACCAATAGATACTAATCGATTACCAATAGATACTAATCGATTACAAAGCTTTACATTGCTATACATGATTTTAAGACTCTCTGAAAGAATCGATTACCAATAGGTAGTAATCGATTACGCAGGCTTAATTGAAAATATTGTCTTCCTGTCTTAATCGAATACCAAATGTTGTAATCGATTACAAAGCTTATTATGTTTTATAAAGCTTCCTGATTTAATCGATTACCAAATACAGTAATCGATTACATAGTGTATTTTGATAATTTGAAGCTTGCTGTCTTAATCGATTACAAGACGGAATAATCGATTATTTTGCTCGTTGCTCATGTCCAGAAACCTGTAGAACACATTAATTGATTACAAGATTATTTTAATCGATTACATGAGCGTTTTAATCAATTATTAGGCGCGTTTAATCGATTACTGATAGTTACAAAAGTTTGTTATAAATAGAACTCAGGCTCAGCTTTTTTTGTAACTTGATCAATTCGTATTTTGAGCATACACAAGATTTCTAAATACATTCAAAGTGATTTTCTGAGTTCTATGAGTTCTCTCATCAACTAAAACACTCATGGGTTTTTGAGTGATTCTTAAAGCAAGAAGTTTCTTTCAAGAGGTTAAGGAAGAAGGATGTTCTGAGTTTGTTTTTGTATTTCAACCTGAGATTGTTCATTCATATGCATGTCATTCACTGGATCATCAGGTTGTTTCTTTCCTTAACTCATTGATTGTAATTTTGTTTACTTAGTTTGTTGAAATTGGCTATTGTAATAGGATTCTTATAGCTTGGGACTAGAGAAGGGTTCTCTAGCATAAAGATTAGAGTAGTGTTCTCTGAATCTTTCTCCTTAGAAGTCTAATAGGGTTTTAGAATTCTGTTCTTTATCTAGGGTTGATAAAGGGGAGGTTCTTGTAAAAGCTTGTAAGAATATTTTATAATAGTGAAACTCTAATTCAGTGTGAATTAGAAGAAACTGGATGTAGCTTCAGGTTTTGAAGTGAACCAGTATAAATTGCTTGTGTTCTTATTTCTATATCTTTATTCTCATCTTATTCATTGATCTTTAATTCTTTGAATCATATTCATTGTTCAACAAGTTCTATTTTGATCTATTGAATTCTTGGGCTGAGCTATTTGATTGAGTAAAAGGTTTATGAGTTTTAAAAGTGATAAAGATCCTGAAACTCTGATTTGAATTTGATTTTAAAATACCAAGGTTCAACCAATTCATCCCCCTCTTGGTTGTTGTGAAGTATTCTTATTATTTTCACAATTTCCTCTCAATTTCTTAGTTTCACTTTAATCTCTTTTTCTATAATTCATTCTCATTTTTTTCGACGCTTTCTCTGATTGAGCTTGCTTACTTTATGGAAACACTGGTTGTTATTTTTTTATAATTATTTTGTTGAATTGCTTTGCTGACAATGGTGATAAGGTGTTGGAGAAATTTGAAAATGATGATACTGGTGCAGAGGAAGTTTGACAATGGAGGGTGGTTCAAATGAGCGGAAATTTGTGCTCAGAGTAAGAGGATACTAGGATGGGTGTTTATTTTTTTTCTTTATATATTTTTGCTTTTGTTGCTTGTAAGGTGGGGGATTTAAATCTTTTAACTTCTATATTGAATCTTGCACCTTTTAAATTTTTTTAAATCTTAAATTATTTTTTCATATTATATTATTTTAAATATATATTTTATAATAATTAAAAATATTTTTTAAATTAATATTTTATAATAATAAAAAATAATTATTTTCAAAATATATGTTTCATGTAAAAAATAATTTTTAGAATAGGTATTCATAATAATAAAAAATAACTTTATCTTTTAAAATAAATGTTTTATAATAATAAAAAATAATTTTTGAATAAGTGACTAACAATAACAAATATGTTTCAAAATAAATGTTTCATAGCAATAAAATTAAAATAATAATTTAGTATTTTCAAACAGAAATGGAAAAATGCACAATACACATGACATAGGATTCTCTCTGAGGTGGCAGTTATGTTCATACACCATTTGGTTTTCTAATACATCATTTAAATTTTTTGAAATTTCATAAATGTCCTTGATTGTTTCTTCCTTATTTTAATTGTTGGCTTCATACCTGTACTGTCATTATTGATTTTTGGTTCTGCGTTTTAGTTTCTTTGAGTTGTTCGGGTTAGACTGTGCATTGGTGGTTTTGCTTTTGGAGGTGGTAGTTGGGTGGTGATTTAACGCATTCATACAATGTTTTGGGTTCGTCGGAGTGGAGTGGTGACGTAGTGGCTATAGCGAGGTAAGTGTATTTTTTTTTTTTGCCATACGGATTACATAATCTGTAAGTATGTCGTGATCCGTAAGAAGTAGACAAATTAAGTAATCAGTATGATTTATACATATTAAGTAATTTGTAAAAACCATAAAGATTAGGCAATCTGTATGCCCCTTACGAATTAGGCAATTCGTATGCTCATTACAGATTAGTTAATCTGTTTGAACCGTACGAATTATCTAATCCGTATGAATCATATGGACTACCCAATCCGTACAGTTGAAAAACAATTTTTTTTAAAAAATATTTTATTTTATTAAAATTGATTTTAAGTAGAAAAATTATATGTAATAATTGGATACATATTGTAATTTTTGTGGATGAATACAATAAGTTAATTTTTTGATTGTTTATTTAAATTGTGTTCTTGAAATTTGAATGTTTTGTTAAAATGTTATTATTTATTTAATGAACACTTTATTGAATTTAGTTTGATTTTTTAATATTGATGTTGATACAAATATTTATTGAATTTGTTTTATGTTATGAACTTAATGTTAGTAAATACTATTATTATGCGTATGTTTTTGTTAATGATTAAATTTAATTTAAATTTGTTAAGATGGACAACGATGAGTAGATGTATGACAATATTATGTCTGAAGAAATTAATATGAATGAAGACATTGGAGCGGACCCTAATGCATTTAAAAAGAATAATTGTTAAAGTTGTTAAACGATTGAATTAAGAAGATTAAAGATGAATTATCCATTTTTGTAGGTGTTCGAATCCCATGATGAGGTATTGAAATGGGCTCGTACTATTGCATATGATAATGATTTTGTAGCTGTCATAATGAGGAGTGACATGTCAACTAGAAAGATAGGAAGGACATCATTTGTTTTAATTGGTTGTGAAAGGAGTGAAAAGTATAGAGCATGGAAAAAAAGTTTGACAACAGCGACTAGCACTAGAAAATATGATTGTCCTTTTAAGCTGCAAGGCAAACCAGTCCCGGGAGGTCAAGGGTGGATGCTGAAGCTAATATGTGACAATCGTAATCATGCATTGGCTAAGTCATTCTGTGGACACCCATATGTTGGTCGACTAACTGAGGAGGAGAAGATCATTGTTGCTGATATGACAAGGTCGATGGTGAAACCAAAGAATATTCTTCTAACTAAAATAATTATACAATGTCAATAATTATACAAGTTTGGAGCAAGTATACAATGCAAGATATGCATACCGGACGTGTACAAGAGGCAATAATACTGAAATGCAACAACTAATGAAACTTCTTGAACGCGACATGTATATTCATTAGCATAGATTGAAGGATGAAAATGTTGTACGTGACTTATTTTGGACACGTTCGGATGCAGCAAAATTGAGTAATGCATATCATATGGTGTTCTTGAATGACAGCACATACAAAACCAACAGGTATAGACTTCGTTTACTTGACATTGTTGGTGTGACACCTATTGGGATGATATTTTTCAGTTGCATTTGTCTATTTAGAGGCGGAAAGTATAAACAATGTTTTGTGGGCCCTTGAACGCTTTAGAGAGATTTTTCTTAAAAGTGAATTTTTTCTAGAGGTCATTGTTACCGATAAAGATTCAACATTGATGAGTGCTGTGAAAACTGTTTTTCCAAAATCAACCAATTTATTGTGTCGATTTCACATTGACAAGAATGTGAAGGCAAAATGTAAAACTTATATTCGACAGAAGAACGCATGGGACTATGTCATGGAAGCATGGGGAAGTGTTGTTGATTGTGCTACTGAGAAGTAATATGATGATTGTCTTATGAAATTTGAAATTGCATGTTCACCACGGCCAACGTTTGTTGATTACGTGAAAGACACATGGTTGAATCCCCACAAAGAAAAATTTGTTACAACATGGACAAATAAAGTCATGCACTTTTGAAACACTACAACTAACAGGTAACAGAATTTTTAAAATCGTTGAACTTGTGATTTGAATAACTTTGATGTCTAACCATTGCTTAAATTATGATTTGAATAAGTTTAATGTCTTTGAAATTAATTGTTTTAACCATAAACTGCAGGGTTAAGTCTGCCCATTGGACCATAAAGCGACTACTACATAATAGCCTTGGAGATATATGTAGTATTTGGGATGCCATTAACAATATAATCATTGTAACACCCTGAAATTTCGATAACTGAACATATATGTTTGATGTATTTCCTGTATTATTGATTACTTTATTAATTAGGATTAGTTGAAATGTTGTGTGAATTATTCTTGTTCAATTGCTTGGTGTGGATGTGAAGTTATGTGGAGTTTGTTTGAGCTGCGTTGAAATTGAGTAATTTTGAGTTTGACCCAAAACCTGTTTTGGTAAAATCACAATTATGGATTGGTTAATCGTTGGATTGCCTTCAAATTTTAAAGGTGGGTTCCTAACCCACATATATAAGAAAATTTGATCGTTGGGATTTGTGTAATAACTTCTAAAGTATGAGATATTAATTTTTCACAGTAGCAGTAAAATTTCAAAATTGGGTCAGCTTGCCCAAGCGAGCCAAAATGCCAGCCAAAATTCACCAAGGCGAGTAAAGGCGGTTATAAATTCGTACAATAGCATCAAAACTCGAAAAAATGGCCTTCTTCTTCCCCAAAACAGCCACCTAACCCCTCCTCCTCCACCAGCCATGGTCACCGATGACTGCCATGAGCCGTCATTTCTTACCATTGAACCACCGCACGGAGAGGAATACTTTAATCAGAACGGAATCTTCAAAACTCAACTCGAGGATTCGGTAGAGAATGGAGCCTCTAATCTTCCCTTCACGGTTTCTTCGAGGTAACCGTGTTTTCTATGCCTTCTCCTAGCTAGTTTGAAGCCTCTCTTGATATCTCTTGTGATTTGAATATCGTTATTGGGTGTTTTTATACTTCCTTTGAAAATCCTTTGAAAATGAGACGTTGTAAAAGTTTCCTTTTTATAATATTGATGTCATTTTTGTGACCTTCGTTGAACCCCGATCACATTGGTGTAATCGAAATTTCAAAATGATGTCCTTTTGATGTGGACTTTCAAAACACCATTTTAGCCCCTTTTTAAATTTGAGTGGGTATTTGATCCCAAACGTTAATGTTAACCTTGTCTTTGAAATCTATATTAAATTATCTTCAATTTGTTATATAGAGCTCTGCGTTTGGGCCAAAGCACGTGAACTTGAGAGATCTCAAAATGACATTACTAGGAGCTAACAGAGGGAGAAAGATAGGTAAGGAGAGTTTATTGTTTGGTTACAGTTTTTGATACCATAGTTGGGGGTCAAGGGTCCCAATTATGGAAATATATGCATGTCCCTATTGCGTGATGATTTTCAAGAAAAATCGTTTTAAACTAATGGGATGTGATGCATTTACTATTGATGTATGTTTGTTCCTGTTGTGTGCTCGTTTTCAAGAAAACTATGTTTTTAACTAATGGGATGCAATGAATTTATTATTGATGGATAAAACTGTGAATGATGTTGTTGTTGTAATGATTAAATTTTTGGGAAAAGTGTTAATTACAGAGGAGACTCTGCCCAAAATTTTATAATATGTTCTCCTATTTAATTCTTTATTAAAATTTTCAAATGGACATAAAAGTTTGTTTTCTATACTGTAGCCCTCCTTTTTAATTTAGAATTTTCCTAAAATACCAGTCTCATGGTAATATGGATTGTGAATGAATGAGGTTTGTGTTGTCTAAAGACCCGGGGAATTTAAATCTCAGGCGTATGGTATATAGATGTGAAATACGATTATTTGTGATGTTGATGATGATATTGAAATGAAATTAGGTTGATGATGTTGAGATGAGATAATGTTGATGTGGTTGATGATGTCGAAATGAGATAATGTTGATGTGGTTGATGATGTTGAAATGAGATGATATTGATGTTTATGATGATGATATTGAAATAAAATAATGTTGATGACATTGGGATGTCATGATGTTGATGTTGATAATGACATTGATGAGAGATAATGTTTATGTTGAAATGTCATTGTATACTGTGGATACACATGGGGGTGCATGACTGGACATCCTTGCGAGGAAAGGTTGGTCCCTATCCATGGTCAATGCATTGATAGTGCCTATGGTTGTATGTTGTGTATGTACATGTGTGGTGCAGTGACCTATTGGATATCCTTGCGAGGAATGGTTGGTCCCTATCCACGGTCAATGCATGGATGAGTCCATATTTGTATGTTGTGTATGTACATAGGGGGTGCATGACTTATTGGATATCCTTGCGAGGAAGGGTTGGTCCCTATCCATGGTTAGTGCATTGATGATTGGTTTATTGAGTGTGTGTTCAACTAACTGATGGTTGAGAATAATTGTAGTTATAATAATTGTTTTCTTGCTAATTATTGTTGTTTGGTGCTTATTGATTTTGTATAATAAACTCACTCTTGCAATTTTTGTATCGTGTGGTTGGTACCTGTGATGATCGCCAACCTTTGTTCATGGGAACAGATAAGCAGTAGTAGGTGACCTTGGAAGGATATCCTTTTTGTTGGAACTGTCAAGCCGACATGATAATATTGAAATTCATTTTGGGAGAAGGTTGTGTTTTGTTATTAAATCTTTCTTAGTTAATTCCTTGATTCTCTTTAGTTGGGCATGTAAACCCCAAGCTTATATATTTATTAAAAGCTAAATTATGTTCTAATATGTGACAATTTAAAATATATATATACATACATATATATATATATATATTTATGTATTTGTGAGTTGTTTGATAAGGATATTATCGCAAAAAATTTACTCTCATTTCCTTAATTAAATTTATAGAGTTTTCATTAAAAATTGAAATTTTACGTTTAGAGTAGTGATATCGTAGCGACGAGACGGGTCGTTACAATCACCTTGTAACATACTGGCATAAAGACATCTTTGGAAAAAAGCACACATGTGGTAGGACATGTTTTTAAAATTACGTTGTACAACAGACTTATCGGCATGGTGTCTACGTATGCGTTAAACCAAATTACTGCTGAGTTTGAGCGAGTCCATTATGCGGGCAAAAACAGTTCTCATTGTGGATGTGTTATGAAAACTACACATGGTCTGCCTTGTGCATGTGAGCTAGCTAAGTATGTTTGTTGGGAGCATTCCACTTAACAACGTTCATATTTTTTGCGAAAGTTAAATTTTTCAGACCAAGGTATGCATGAGTGCGAAGTCAGTATGACTGAAGAGATGAAAGCCATATCCAATCGTTTTGAAAAGCATGACATGTGCTGGAAGTGACACTAAGGACTAAGCTTAAAGAAATTGCGTATCCTGATTTAAATTCCATGTGTCCCCCTTGAAAATTTAAAAACTAAAGGTGCTAAAAAAAATCTGACAAAGCACCAAAGGTCAATGAAAAAGGACTCGTCTTACTTTGAGTAAGGACCCCATCAAAGGGGCTCGGAAAATAAAGAAATCATGTCAAAATCTCTGTGGGCACGGTGCTTCCCATACAATGTCCAACAAACATCAGCAAGTGTCAACTTATTTATATGCTTACAATAGCTTGTCAGAGGTAATGCCTTGGCACTCTTCCAGCGGCAGGCACGTGGTTGCCTCTCCTAGTAGTCATCGTTTGCAACCACATTTCCTACAGTAGGAAAATGCTCATAGATCCAGCACTACATATTAAAATCCAAAAGTCAACAATAAATCAAACACAAGAAACACACACTGTTGTTTATACAATACATAATATAATTTCCTGTAACAAAGTAATATATCCAGCCAGATGTTTGTCGTGGGGCTTACATGCATAATTCAAATTATCATACATGTGCACAAGAGCAACCGCTCCCCAACAAAATCCGGCAAATTGGTCCATATCGCGAAAAGCTTCCAAGAATACCACACCTATTTGTTTGGAACTCTTGTTAGAAAACAAAGTGCATCCCACAAGATGCAACAAATACGCCCTAGCTGCTAATATCCACTGGCTGACCTGACACTTCACATCATATAATTCTCGCAGCCACGACAACCGAACATATGCCCCATGGCATTGTGCTGTCTCAGCTTCAACTTCTTCAATGGTTACATCCAACAATTCAACCAACAAGGTAATGGCCTCTCCCACGTCAATTGCATCATAGGAGTGGAACACTCCCATAATAGGGATATGCAAGAGGGAGGCCACGTCATCCAATATCAGCGTAAGTTCTCCCACAGGCAGATGGAAACTACTAGTTTCAGGGTGCCATCTCTCCAAAAAGCAGATAGCAATCCCCTGTCTCTAGTCTCTATTGAGCAAGAAATCAAAGGACTTAGGCCCGTTGCAGCCACTAAGTCTTCAATCTCAGTTGCAGGCTTCCCAAATTTAACCACTTTATGTCCGTGGGAAGCCAACTTTAACTCAGCACGTTCCTGCAATAAAGACTATATTAGTTTACAATCATTATCATCACTAATAATACTAATATAGGTGTGTAATTCATCATATTAATACCTTTCCTGCCCAGACTCTAAGAGCCACATGATCAATGTACTCTGTCAACACGGAACAGTCTTTCGACCCTCCTGGATAAGATTCCGACTCAGTACCTATATCCTCTGTCACAAGAATATCAGTCTCTAGATGTGGTTCTTGAACATGAGGATCCTCAGGAACAACAATACCTGCCCTTTGTCTACGAACGGATGTCGTCGGCCTACGCCCCTCAACGACTTCATCTTCGTTACCTCTAACATTTTTACCCAGTGCTTGGTCTACAACTCTTCCAAGAGCCCAACACAGTCTTCTAGTCTTAACCATTATTTGTACACCATTTGTTTACATGTTACTCTATAACTTCAAACCAAACCCAAGCAACAACAAAACATAACCATTCCAAATCATACACAGATTCCTTATTATAAAAAGCTTCAACAACTTTGATTGGCATACATACATATCTTACAAATACAGTTCTAACCAAACCAAGCTATAACGGATATTCAATTCATGTAAATCAACAAATCATCCTATAGAAATTGTTTATAAAAGACAAGGAAATTCTTAATCCAAAATGTCCAAAAACTCATGTCAATAAACATTTCTAAGTTGATTTATGGACTTAAGAATTGCAAAAAATTACATAATAAATTATAATTCACATTCTAATACACACATATATATATATATACACACATTATTACTTAATTATTTTTAATTTAATTATTTTAAAAATATTTTTTTTAAAAAAAAATACACATAAGGTTTGTCCAATCCGTATGAAGCTCATGACTTGTATAATCTGTAAGCCTCATACGGATTGTCCAATCCATTTGAAGGCCATCTTCTTCTTACGGATTATCGAATCCGTATCCTCCTTAGGGTCGTTTTACAGAAGACAACTACCACGACCAACCAAACATCTTCAAAAGGGAAACACTCACCAGGGCCCCCATGAAACAGAGAAGACGACCACCACAAAAGCCAATGAATACGACAAAGGACCTCGACGGTGCGGTGCGGCGGAGAATGAAAGCAATCCAAGGAGGGGAGTGGAAGAAGCAAAACGCAGTGCAGAAGAAGAAAACAAAATTAAAATAAACTCAAAATATTAAACCTAATATTTAAAGGGTATTTTAGGAAATACACTATTTATCAAATGGTGTATTAGAAAACATTATGGTGTAGGAAGCTTAACCCATGATGTGGATCCAAAGAACCCATGTTATTCCAAACAGATCTTGTTTGATCGGTTTATAGGCCCAATTTTTTATTTTATTGTTTTGGCAATTTTTCTTTTTGTTGGCTAATCAAAATTTAAAAGGGAGGTAAAGAAAATAATAAAAAAGAATAAATTAAAAACAAGTGCGATTTATTTATTTTTCTATCTTTTTCAATCTTAAACTTTTCTATTATATAAAATTGCTCAAATACATTCAATATTACATAAATTAATTTGTACGATATATCAATCTTTATTTTTTGCATACAAAACGAACATATGCTATATAAATTAGAAATTATAGTCCACCAGCAAAAATTTAAAAATTATCAAGTTGAAATTGATATATGTCAAATTAAGCATAATAAAAACATAATAATATAATAAAAATGCGAACACGGTATTGAAAATTGTGTTTCCACTAATTAATTAAATAAAAATAATTAAACAAAATGGTAATACTCCTTGGATTCGAATATGCAACACCTGATTTTTATAGAACAAAGTTAACCATTAAGCTGGCTCTTTAACTTGACTAGTAAATGAAAAAAAAAAGCATATATAAAACCTAATTATTTTTAATTAAACTTATTGATATAATTATCAATAAATTGTTATAATTACCCATTAAACCAACACTTTCATTTGTTTAATAAATCAGAAAATAATATATATAACCTAATTATTTTTTAATTACACTAATAATTAACAAATTGATATAATTACTAACAGATTGAATAAATATACTATTTAGATTATATATACTTTTTAAAAATATACATTTACCGACAAAGTATAAAAATTTCAATTTTTTTCATAGAGATTAGGTCATGCGATTGAATTAGTGGTTCACTTGTTCGACCATTGATCCATTGACCTAGTACATTGATCGGGTTGATCATAATATTGATTTTTAAAACTATGCATGACGGGCTTAGCACAACTGTGCTAACCACCACAATTATGGCATCACCACAATGCAAGTAATGTTGTGGCCCATTTTGAGGATTAGCGTCAACTTTTTTAGCATAGTCGTGGTCACCAATCGACAAACGTGCTGATCCAAAAGCAAGATTGAGCCTTGAAGTTAAGATTTGAATTTAAAGTGGGCTGCCTCAAGGACCACACCCATGGTCGGCTTAGCACGACTATGGTGGTGTGCGAAATATGTCACTTATTAGGTTAATATATATAGGTTTTCTTTGTTTACATTTTTGAAGATTCTGAGTGAGAGAACATCTGTTGGGTAATCTTTAGCCAAAGAAGGTCATAGAGGACATCATCAGGGTTTGCAGCTATAAAGCTTCTCCCCCTTTTGATTTATTTGTCTTTTATTAGAAATTTCTCCTTCTATATGATCATGAGTGACTAATCTCCTAGAGCTTGGATTGTGATGTAACTGTATATTTGTACACCTTTTCTTTTATAATAAAATTCTTTATGTGATTCAGTCAATTATATTTCTTCTATATTTTTATTGTTATTTTAGAATTTATCACTCTAAACCCTAATTGATTGCTTGTCAGTGAAATTTGCTTGTCATTGATAGATCTGAGAAGAAATTGAATTCATATAACTTGCATGATCAAACTGGTTGTGTGCATTTCTAGTGGATTAGTAATTTTTAATCAACCCTTTTGAGATTTATTCCTTTAACCTAATTTGATATTTTAATGATCAATTGAGTATTAAATTAGGATAAAGAGTGTTGTTTGACCATGGTCAAAGGCTAATAAATGAATTTAAGGAAAACCAATCATTAAGGATTAATTAAGGTTTTATTATAATAAGAACGGGGGAATAGGGTACGAGAGAAATCACAATCCTAGTCTTATTTTTCTAATAATTTTTTTTACATCGATATAATCTTGTTTGTTCTATTCTTTTCCAATGGAGTAATTGATAACAATTTTCTCTCAAATTGGTATTAAATCTAATTGTTTAGTTAACCACAAAATTGATTATTTGATAACACAACTGGTCCTTTGGATTTGATATCTGGACTTTAGAGTCCATTGGTACTACTGCGCAGGATACACTTGTTCTTAGCGAAAACATCTTAACCATCATACCACACAATGTAAACAAATGAAGCAACTGCAATTATTTGAGCTATTTTTTAAGAAATCACACAATAAAGATTAACCATTTTTTTTTAAAACAACTACTACATATAGGTTTGTTAAAAGAAATCAAATTTAACATCTTACCCAAAAAGTTAACAAGTCGTACCAATAGAAATGTATTTATAATTTTTTTTATTAAATTAAAATTAATAAACATGTCTATTGGTGTGAAATATGATTAGTCATGGTGCCGGCTAAGACCATTCGATTCCCATGTAGTGATTGTCTTAAGGAAGGGACTTTGTTCCTTGATTAGGTTCCTGATTCATTCAAAAGAGCTTTCTAGTAGTCATCTCTTTGAGATTTATATGTTGGATTACTCCTAAATGAATTGTGGTAAAGGAAAGGTAGTAATCAACTAAGCAAGAAAAGGTAATTTTTTTTTTTATTGAAGAAGGTCACGGACCTATTTTACATTGTGATTTCTCCTAGTTATAGAGATAAAGACAACTACAACTTAGACTTAACTCCAAACCACTATCCTAAAATTTAGGAGACCATGATTACATGATTTTAATAGCATGTTCACTTTGAACATTGCCTCCCACATACCTTGGGATCTATCTAACTGCTTTGACATTTTTGCCCTTAATGCCTTTTTAAACTAAAATAGTTGTTACATCGTCGGTTAATCTTGTCAATTATTTGCTATCGGCTACCAATTGATCATCGAATAACTATTTTAGAACCAACAATGTCAATCCATAATACGAAAAATTCTCACAATATATTAAATTTAAAACAATAGAAACATGTTAATGAAATATAAATGCAGATAAACTTGTAATATGTTATAAACTCTTATTCTTACATCGACAACAAATTTTTAGAATAAGCTTGTAAACATTTTCTCTATGGGACCTCCCGCCCTTACTTAGGATCATGAATGTAACACCCCGAATTTTATGCTGATCTGAGCATTTATTGAACATGTTTTATATATATTATTAATCAGTAGAATTTTCTGATCTTAAGGATATATAATTTTAGGAGAAATTTGATTGTTTCCCGGACAACGTCGGTACACGTTGTATAAGTTAGAAATTTCAAACTGAAGCAAAATAAGGTGAGACAAGGCTCATATGATAGAGAATAATTTATAGAGTTAGAAACTATATAGCTGTGACAGAAAAACCTTAGAATAGAATTTCTATGAATTTTATACGGTAATAACTTTGAAATTTTATTCAGAGAATTCAGGCAGCAGAAAAATATGGAAAAATGATAAGTAGAATATGTGAAATTTTCTCTTAATTGTAGGATTATAGACTTATTTAATAAAATATTTAAGTAATTTTGATGGTCAGAAGTAGAACAGACCAATCAGAATTAAGATAAGAGCAGTTTTGTATGTAAGGCCTGTGTAACACTCTGTATAGACTGTTTGTGAGTTATTTGTACTGTAACTGAAGTCAGTTTCTGAAAATCTCTAGAGTTCTATTATTTAATATTATCTTTTAGGTAGAAGAGTTCAAAAGAACTTTACTTCTTTCTAGTAAATGCCATGTGTGAAGTTATCTTGAAATTAGATTCTTCTTCTTCATAAAAGTTGACACATGTACACAAGGAGAACCACACAATTTTCTCCTCTTTAAAGGAAATAACAACATGGTATAGAAGGAGGAAGGGAAGATAAAAAATATTCCCCTTAGCTATGGTATTCACGTGAAATAGAGGAAAAAAGGGAATAAGGTGGTTTGTCATATTTAAAAATTGATAAGTTATGATAAGTAGAAAATATCTTAAGATTCATGAATTAAAGTGATACGGAGCCATCATGAAAGCTTAAGAAATTTCTATCCACTTGTAAGCCACCATGAATGAAGGGATAAGAAGCCATCATACTTTGAAAGATAATTACACAAGGTGGCATGAAAGGAAGAAAAATCTTCTCATCTTCCCTTGTTAATCACGTGAAAGAGGGAGTAGGAAGGGAGGATATTTCATGACTTACATACATGATTTAAGGATAAGTGGAAGACACTTGGAAGAAAGACATCATGACTTAGGAGATTTTTGTATAAAGTGGAAAGATATTTAGAAGAGTAATTATGAGTTTAGTTAAGATGTAATGGAATGAGAAGAAACTAAGTTATAATGGAACTAGATGAGAGTAACTAGTAGAAAGGGCAATTATGTCTTTAAATATTTTATTATTTTCCAAACCCTATATAAAGGGAGGAGGGCCTTAAATGGAAGTCACTTTCAAAGACTCCATTTCTACAACAACTCACGTGAATCTCTCCCTCCCATCTCTTTCATTTCACTTTCATCCTTTCCTTTTCAAGACATAAATTAAGTAAGAAGAGGCCCCACTTCTCTTGGAAATCACGTGTAGAAGGCTAGCACTTTTAGAAAGGTTTGTCAAGCTTTATAAGGAGTTATCAGGTATGTATAAGGAAGTTTTATGATAAGGATAGTTTAAGTGTTATTTATGTTTGAATAAGTGTTTGAAGTTTTGTGAAGCATGACTTGTATTTAAGTAATTGTTGGATCGATTTAAGTTATAGTTATATGATTGAGTGCCTGAATGAAGTTTTATACTTGCTGAGTGTTCTATGAATCTCTGTACATGAATGATATGTTGAGTTTCCATACATGAGTAATAAGCTGAGTTCTGTACATGACTTATGTTGAATTTCTAAGTAAATTATGTGAGACAGTGATTAGAGTTTGATGTTGAAAATAAATCCGAGTTTATAAAATGAATGAGATATGCATAAGTGAATCAGTCTCATGTGTCTCATAGAGTTGCCTCAGAGAGGAGGTATGTCAGATAATTGCAGGAACGGAGTCCGTGTCAGGCAGAGGGGTCTAAACTGGGGGGTGACTCTTGTGGTGGGAAATCACGTCACCCATGATGATTACATGAGTGTGGGTGAGAACCTGTGCAACACCGGGAGACCCTGACTGATCGGAGAAGTTCTGTGTCACTAGGATGGGGTTATATTGACAATTGGTACCACATGTTCATGATGTTGAAAGTTTGGGAGGGGAGGATCATGCATCATATAAAATTAGAACTGAAATTTGAGGACGTTGTTATAAATAACTGCGCATTAAATATAACCTGTTGCTTAAACTATGTTTATTATAAACTTACCCTGTGTTTTATGTCTGTGGTTGACACCTGCTATGACCTCAATTTTCATTCGGGTGAACAGAAGAACAGTAAAGAGAGACTGCCTAGTTGCTTACAGGAAGAGGATTTTGTTTGAAGATGTTTAGTTTGAAGATGTTTTGTTTGAAGATGTGTTCTTTTGTTACAAAATATTTTAGTTATTTGTACTATGTAATAGAACCAGTGTCAGTTTTTACTCTTATTATATGTTACTTCAGGTTTATAAATATTAATCAGTGATGAAATTTTCTTGGAATATCAGTTATTGGCAAAATTTTGTTATTTTCAACTGGGTGCTCTTAAGTAAGTTGAAAAGAATTTTCATTAAAAATCAATAATAACAAAACTGTAAGTTGAGGTGTTACAATGAACCCCCTTTAGATTGGATGATTTTTCTCATCTCAAAAACTTTTATATATACACTTAACAATCTAATCTTAAAAGAGAAAACAAATATCTAATTTATAGATAATATTTTTAATTCTAAAAAATTTTTTAGAAATAAAATAATATTTTTTAAAATCTAAATAATACACTAAAGATTCAAAATTCCAAATTGAAATTGTTCTCAAACAATCGTTCGTTCAATTAAGATTTTTAATTTTATCTTCAACTCTTTTATTTCTGAGTGCTCGTCACAATTATTTTTCACTTTTTGGTATAATTCACCCAATTTGAAAGAGATTATTTCAATATAAATAAAAATGGATGTAAACATAAGGGTATTTTAATATTTTTAAATTTTTTTTAAAATTTGCTCCTTCCTATCTCTCACTTATTTATCTTAAAACAAACAATTTAACATTCAAATTTATTTCTATTTTTTTATCCTTTTGAAAATTATATTTCTTTTATTTTTATGGTCTTTATTTCTCTATTTCTCTTTTTTCTACCAATCACACCCTACGAAGTAACTCTTGAAGATGCTTATATCAAAATGCCTCATTGTATACATGGCTTAGCATGTTCTCAAGTGTACATGGATGGAATGTGTTATTGATGGGGCAATTGTGATAGTGATGTAAACATAAATCTATATTTTCTGTTTAAAACAATCACATTAAGAACATGAACAAGATTTTTAGAATTTATGAGTTTCACATAAACATACCTTTGTCCATGATTGCGGAAGATCTTTTATGGTAGAATGCTTTCTCAAAGTCTTGATCCTTTCTGTTCTTGTATCTTCTTTTGATAGTGATAGGATATAACTCTCATGGGCAGACAATGACATTATTCAGTTTTCTAGATCCTTATTTTTTAGAGACTGAATCACTATATTTAAGATAAGTGCACCTATCAACAGTTATCCTTTAAATAACTTCCCTTTGTAGCCAATTACCCTTATGTCTTTTATCATTAAATCAAATAACATTTTATTAAATGAGTCATAATGATAAATCTTACATTCTCCCACTTGGCTTATGTCACAAATTTCATTTCATGATTTAATGAAAACAATTATAATGCGTATACATAGGGCTAAAGTTTTCATACACTGGCCTCATCATAAATCATGATCAGAAATTAAACCAATAAGAGTCATGGAGGTTCTATGCTATCAAATCAACATAGTTCCTTCCATTTACCACTTTATTATCTCTTCTTCCTAATATGATACTTTAATGGAAGTTTACATTATAATGTCCCACAATAATACTATTATGTCTTCATTAGGGACAAATCCTGTTTTTCAAAATAATCATTCATACATGCATGTATACATAACATAAATTTGAAAATAGGATAATTTTCAGAAACTGAAACATCATTGAATTCAAAGTGTCAATAGTCAATAATTACAATAATGATCAACATTCATTAGCTGACATAATGCCCATATTGCATACATGACCAATAAATGTCTTGCATGGTAATCCCTTCGTCAAGGGATCAACTAACATAAAATTAGTGCTAACATGCTCTATAGACACTCTACGTTTCTAAATGTCTTCTTTAATGACAAAGTATTTCAATTCCATATGCTTAGCACCTTTTGAATACTTGTTGTTTTTAAAAAAGAAGACTATTGCAGAATTATCACATTAAATTTTCAGCGGCCTATCAATACTGTCGACCAATTCAAGCTCTGAAATAAAGTTTTGCAGCCATTTAGCCTGAACCATGGCTTCAAAGCATGCCACAAATTCAACTTCCATATTGGATGCAGCAATTACAGACTACTTCGCACTTTTCCATGATATAGCTCCTCTAGCTAAAAAAATACAAATAACCATAAGTAGATTTTCTTGTATCCATACATCTGCAAAATTTGAGTATGTGTATCCAATCACTTCAAGGTTACTAGACCTCCTATAAGTAGCATGTGACATTTAATGCCTTGCAAATATCTCAGAACTTTCTTTGCAGCTTTCTAATGATTCATATCAGGATTACTCTAGTATCTTCCAAACATTCCAATTGCAAAGCTAATATCTGGTCTCGTACAAGTCTGAGCATACATTAGGCTCCCAACAAGTGATGCATATAGAATTGCTTCTATTTCATTTCGTTCCAATTCATTCTTGGGACATTGCATGAGACTAAATTTGTCTCCTTTTTGAATTGGTACTGGAGACGATGAGCAGTTTTGCATTCTGAATATCTCTAAAATTTTATTAATATATGCTTTCTGAGAAAAACCCAACAATACTTGTGATCTATCATAGAATATTTCTATCCCAATCACATAGGATGTCTCACCCATATCTTTCATTTCAGAGTTACTAGAGAGAAACTTCTTAGTCTCATTTAAAAAACTAAGGTCATTAGTTGCAAGCAATATATCATCAACATACAGAATTAGTGATATAAACTTACTCTCACTGACCTTCAGATATATACACCGATCAACAATGTTTTCTTTAAATCAAAAGGAAACAACAATATCATTGAACTTAAGGTACCATTGTCTTGAAGCTTGTTTAAGTCCGTATATTGATTTCTTAAGTTTGCACATCATGTGCTCTTTTTCCTTTTCTATGAACCCCATTGGTTGGGCCATGAACACATCTTCCTCTAAATTCCCATTTAGAAAGGCGGTTTTCACATTCATCTGGTGTAACTCTAGATCATAATGGGCTACCAATGCCATAATGATTCTTAGAGAATCCTTTCTTGAAACTGGTGAAAAGATTTCTTTATAGTCAATGCCATCTTTTTGAGTGAATCCATTTGCAACTAGTCTAGCCTTGTACCATTCTAAGTTACCATGAGAGTCATCTTTGGTCTTAAAAACCCATTTACATCCAACTCTCTTACATCCTTCTGGTAACTCAACAAGATCCCAAACCTCATTCTGTTCCATAGATTTCAATTCATCTTTCATCTTTCATGGCATCTAACCACTTGTCACCATCTTCACTATTCACGACTTGTAAAAACGTAACTGGATCATCTTTTATATCCAAGTCAAATTTAGACTCTTGTAGATATACCACATAATCATTAGAAATAGCATATCTCGTTTTCCCTTTGAGATCTTCTTAATGCTATTTATTGTGGTTCTTCTATAATGGGTTCAATTTCATTGGCAATAGTTTCATCATGAGCAATGAGATCATTCATTTGTTGTTCTTCATTATTATTAATTGGTTCAATAACATGAGGAGGAACAACAAATTTAAAAGAGCTACAATTCAAAGGAATGTCCTCTCACTTCTTGAATTTCCACTTTACGTGGTGTTTCACTCCCACTAACTTCACCATCTTCAATGACCCTGCATTTCCAGTTTCTAAATCCTTGTAGTATGATTAGAACAATAAAATTTATACCCTTTTGACTTTTCTGGATAACCAAATAAATAACCACTGATTGTTCTTGTATCCAATATCTTTTCTTGTGGGTTGTAGTATCTAATTTCTACCTGGCAACCCCAAACATGCAGGTGTCTTAAGCTAAATTTCCTTTCTGTCCACATTTCAAAAGGAGTCTTTGGAACTGCTTTATTAGGAACCCTATTTAATACATACATGGCAGTCTTTAGAGCATAAGTCCACAATGAAGTGGGTAAAGAAGAATTACTTAACATACTTCTAACCATGTCCAACAAGGTTCTATTACGCCTTTCTGATACACCATTTTGTTGTGGTGTACTTGGCATTGTGTATTGAGCACAAATACCACGCTTTTCTAGGAATTTAGCAAATGGATCTGGATGTTGTCCACTTTCATCATACCTTTCATAATACTCACCACCCCTATTAGACTTGACAATTTTCACCTTTCTGTCTAATTGCCTTTCAATTTCATTAATGTAAATCTCTAAAGCATTTATATCTTGAGATTTATCATGTAGCAAATAGACATAATCATAACGTGAATAATCATCAATGAAGGTGATAAAATATTTCTCTTTATTGAAAGAGTTAACATTAAAAGGACCACAAACATCAATGTGTATAATTTCAAGAAGTTGAGTGCTTCTTGTGTCTCTTTTCTTTGTGTGTTTTGTTTGTTTGCCTTTAATACAATTCACACAAACATTCATATTAGTAAAACCTAAATCCGGAAGGATTTCGTTCTTTACCAATCTTTCAATTCTTTCTTTGGAAATGTGCCCCAGCGGAACATTCATTAATTAAGGTATGTTTAGTACAACATTATGATGCAGAGTCATAAGGGTTTCAGCATAAAGATTATCAAGACATAATTTATATAATCCATCACATAAGGTACCATTGCCAATCAAATGATTGTGCTTGTACAAACTGAAACTACCAAATTTAAAAGAGTATCCAATTTTATCAAGTTTGGAAATAGAAGCTAAATTCCTAGATATACTAGGTACATAAAGAGTTTCATATAAGTCCAAATGATGTCCACTGTCAAGGATCAAACGGTAAGTCTCAATAGCTTCCACTGGAACTTTCACTCTATTACCCATATAGACAAACTTTTCATTTGACCTTGTGGTTTGGGTCGTAAGAAATCCCTGCAAAATATTAGAAACATAAGTTGTACATCCAAAATCAATCCACCAAGTATTATACGAAACTTTAGCAAGGTTTGATTCATAACATACATAAGCACAAGGCTTACCTTTCTTTTCAAACCAAGCCTTACGTTTCGGACAATCCTTTTGGAAATGCCCAGTCTTACCACAGAAACGACATCTGTTTCCATTATGTTCCTTCTTGTGGATTTGAGAAGAGGAGGCCTAATTGATCTTTAATGGTCCTCTTCCCTTCTTCTCATGCTTCTTAACACTTTTCTTTTTAGCTCCATCATGATTGACATAATTGATGAAATGAATTCTCTGGTTCTTAATTTTGGTTTCCTCTTGAACTAACATACTGTGCAATTCATGCACATTCCATTTGTCTTTCATGGTATTATAGTTCATTTGGAAAGGACCATACTCAAACGGTAATGAGTTCAATATGAACCGCACTTGGAAATTTTCATCCACATTCATTCCCAATGACTTCAGTCTTGCTGCAATATTTGTCATTTCAACAACATGCTCATGCATAGTACGTGAACCATCAAATTTCATGGTGGTCAGTGTACTCATTAGTGTCCCAGCAAGAGACTTGTCAGCAGTTTGGGAGCACTCTTCCGCAAGTTTTATCATTTCTTTAACACTTTCAGTTTGTGGAAGAGTTGACTCAATGTTGTTTACAATGCTCATTCGCATGTACATCAGACTCAACCTATTGGATCTTTCTCAGATCTTAAAATGGGCCATTTCATCCTCAATGCTTGCATCAGTAATAGCACTAGGTTTCTCTTCTCTAAGAGTCAAATCCAAATCCATTACCCCAAGATAAAATTTAATTTGCTCTTTCCATTCAGAGAAGTTTAGTCCATTGAAAACTGCAATAGTTGAGAAAAATGAATGTGTAACAATAGGTACTGCAAGGTATAAATTTTGAAAAAATTAATGATTTGAATCATATATATCACATACTAACATAATTCATAGATTCATAAATCATAAAATGCATACTAATGTACACCTTTGGGGATCCATTAATACACAATATTCAGCTATAATGATGCTAATAAATTTTATTTGACAATAATACATACACTAAATAGAATTACTTACTATCTTTGGATGTGTAAATAGAACTAACCTTGTATCCATTATGTCAACATTTATGTTTATTTATTATGACGACAAATAATCAACCTTTGGGTTGATCCTTAATTGCCCCATAATAATAAACTTCAACTCATCCATAAAATAATAATTTTAATACATTCATATCATCAAAATTATAGATGATTGAAATGAACATACAATTTGGAATTAAATCACTCATACAAATTTGGTCAATTTGGTGACTAACAAATTGACCATACTTTAATTCCAAGATACAAACACTTTGTCTTGTAGTGATAGGAAAGATAATTTGTATTTAATATATATATATATATATATATATATATATGTTGAATCGAAAACACCATCAGGACTTTATCATGATATCCATTGGAACATAAGGCATACCAAGCGAGAAACAATATCTCCGTGGGACAGTGTAAGGCTTCGTCATATTATTCGATTGATAATACTCTCAACAAATAGAAAATTAAGATTCAAAATTTACTAGAATACTTTATCGTTGCATCAATCAAAATTAATAATGAAAAATCACAAATTCTTAAACATGTAGCTCTGATACCACATGCAAATATAAATCTATAATTTCTATTTAAAACAATCACATTAAGAACATGAATAAGATCTTTAGAATTCATGAGTTTTACATAAACATATCTTTGTTCATGATTGCAAAAGATCTTTTATGGTAAAATGTTTTTTTAGAGTCTTAACCCTTTTTGGTCTTGTATCTTCTTTTGATAATGATAGGATACAACTTCCTTTTATAGTCAATTACCCTTATGTCATTTATTCATTAAATTAAATAATATTTATTTAAATGAGGTAAATTGATAGATCTTACAAGTGAAATAGAATAATGTTTGGTATCATTTGACTTGAGTAATGAGGTGTTCTTTACAACACTCGTGCTTTCGGACAGGAATGACATTGAAGTATTTAAGTCACCGGATGCTACTTTTTATGTCGAAAGATACTTGGTAGTATTAAACGAGTCTATTCTTTTATCGTGTGTTGTATAGTAACAAAATCTTTTCACATATCAGTTTTGGATGAATTTGGTGTTAAAGAATCATGGACTAAACTCTTCCCTGTTGGACCTTAATCTTACATTAGCCGTACTATCGGAATGGGAAATAAGAGCGATATATTCTTTGTTTATTATTATGTTTGTTTTTACTTATAATACTTATCTGAAATATGAGGTTCAAATAAATTAAAATACAGTCATATTCTTACAAAAAAATGAGACTCAACTTGATTTTATTTTTATCTAATATTGTTATAATTGAAATTTCAGAACAACAACCAATTTATGTTTATTAATCAATATTATACTTATTATTATGTTTGTTTTAACTTATGCTTGTTTTCCCAATTTTTAAGTGTTTATTGTAATGTTATGCTTGTAATAATTAAAAAAGAGAGAATATGAAGATTAAATTATATTTTGGATAGAGAGCTGACAAATTCATCCATGAATGTGTAGTGCAATGACAAATTCGTCCCTGATATTAACGGTAACGGACGAAAGTTAACATATAGATATATTTGTCACACCTTTTTACTTTCTGGGACAAAAATTTGAATTTTAATCTTTCAGGAAAAGATTTGTCAGCGCCTTATACATTCAGGGACGAAAATGATTATTTTTCCTTATTTTTATGGACCCCATCTATCATTATTTTAATAATGCAAGTTGCATGTTTTTTTTTGTCTGAAAAAAAAATATATATTTAACGACAAAACTAGTACCAGACATGTGTGAGCTTATAAATATCTTTTTCTCTGTCCGGACAGTAACCTTGCTACCAACTATTAACCAAAAAGACAAAATTTACCAATTTCCTTTTTATTAGCCATCAAATTATTAAATCAAACATCAACATTACTTAGCTCATGTTTGATTACCGTTAGGAGAATTCCAAGTTTCCAACCAATATTTTCAGAATCATGGCCTTTGATACTTTTGGGGTGAAGTGGCATTGAACATCCTGCTACCGCAAGTCCACCGTTAATACAAACATGAGTCTAGTCCAATAATCATTACGTAAGATTTAGGTTAGAGTATTCAAAATGAAAAAAAAAAAAAACGTATATAAGAAGAGAAATTTATTAAAAAAGATTAATTAGATTCTCATACGAATATTATTGAAAAAATTAGTAAATACTTTACACTTATAATATAATACTAATTTTTCTTTTTATTTATAAAGTAATGACCTAAAGATGTTTTTTTCTTAAAATTTTACGATATATTTTTATACAATGTATTTAATGTAAAAACATTCATTCACTAATCACCATTGGTACGGATAGAATTAGAATCAATTTTTTAAAAAAAACTTAGATTCAAGTCTTATAAAAAAAATTGAAATAAAAAATTAGTAAAAATAGTCATTACTCCACACTATATCAACATCAACAATATCTTTAACCCAAATTAATTACGGTTGATGATAGATGAATCCAATAATAAATCGTAAATAAGACAGAAAGAAAAAAAAAAGAAAGTAAAAAGTGGAAAAGTCATTACTCCACATTAATATTAAAAAAAAAAAGAAAAGAAAAGACATTCATTCAAGGTTGTAATCAAAAGACATTAGCATTTGTGTTTGAGAAGGATAAAAAAAAAAGCAGCATTTGCATGTTACTATTAATATTATTTTGGTCAAATTGTCTGTTATTATTTAATATGATAATTTTGTTAGATTATCTAATCAGTTACTAATTCTAGATTTTGTCACTAATTCTAACATCCTCATCAAGCTGAAGTATATATATCATTTACACCAAGCTAGTTACATAGTTTTAACCCAGAGTCCTCTAAGAAATTTAGTAAAAATATCAATCAATTGATCATTAGATCCAAAAATAACAAATATCTATAAAATTTGATTTTCAGTTTTGTTTCCTAAAAACCAAAAATATTGAGATCGACGCATAAAGATATACCAAGGGCTTACTTGACATAAATATCCCACCACCGATTAATATTCATTAGGGAATCCCTCTTGCTTGGATATAAGCTCCATAGATCTGTCCTCTCAAAATCATCTCTTTTTTTTTTTCCACATTAAATCCAAACAAATTGCACGTTTAATTCTACACTGGCTTGGTAATTTCGTGTATTTGAGAATGCAAAAGAATGTCCTTTCATTCAACTATTTACCATCAACACTGTGTACAAGGGACACCAATTCAACATTTTTGGTGTCTGGAGGCTCAATAGCCACCTTTGAATTCATGCTTTTACTTGGAAGAATTGAAGAGCTGCGGTCAGCTCTAGGCACCAAAAACAGGAGCCAAAGTGGAGCAATCCTTAAAATGTTGCGGATCAAAATCGCCAACCAAATGTGATCAAACTTTGTTCTTGTGATCCTCAGAATGTGGAGAACAAAGCCACCACCCCATGATGCTGAGAGAAGTCCAACATTATCAATTGACATTAGGAGAGCAAAAAAAGTGCCTTCAATACCTGAGGGACAAAGCTTTGAGCTAAGCACAAGCATAGGCATCCACTTGAGCCTATTAGTCATTTGAGCTATGCTTTCAACAATCACAACAAAGAAATAATCTGGTATGCCAAATTTAAGGTTCAATCTCAAGACCAGAATCAGATCAAGCATCCCTGACAAGCCATAAATCAACTGAGTCCAGAATAGCAAGTTCCGGAATGCATAATCCTTTAGAGCATACTGGTATAGTATTGCACCTAAAAGTGCCCCCACTGAACTAATTGAAAATATAAAACCAACACTCTCCTGAGTAAGAAAAATGGAACATAGAGGTTATTGGCATTTATGACTATTATATAATTAGATTAATATTACATTATAACAAGAAATGATCCCACTATATGAGGTTGGCTACAATCGCTACATGGATCACATGACACCATTCAGCATGATTAAAAATCCAAGTTTTAGAAATATTATTTAACCTGAGATCTTCCAATGAAGAGTAATATTACATTTAAGGAAATTTAATTCAGCATGGTAGAATAATGCTACAAATAACCACAAAGATTCAATAACTCATTTATCCTATCAGGTTAACAATTATAATCAGATATGAAAAAAGAAATCTAGGGTACACACATAACAGGGAAACAAACCTACGTGTTACTTAAAGAAGCGACTTTTGGCTAACTTTTCTGTTTTTCTATGCTCTCTTATATGGAAAATAACCATGTTAATGTACCAGCTATTGCAGAGTAATTCAAAGTGTTAACTCGTGTGTTTAGTGGTTAGCTTTGTTAGGTATATAGCTAGTATAGTTTTCCTGATAAGTGGTTAACACTAGTTGTTAGTGGTTATCTAGTAGTTTCTGTTATGCTATTTGATACAAGTGAATAATTATGATGTTGAATTTGAAATCAAGTGCCTTTTTGTCTTGCATTAAATGAGTGGAGGAAAATATTTCCACTTGCTGTAAAGTAAGAATTTCTACTCAGGTGGGATTATAAAAATGGATCCCATCTGCATTGGTATTGCCTCTCCTCACCTAGACATGAGGGAATATTGTCACATTAACAAGTATGCTACTTTTACACATCAGATAGGAAGGAATCATGAAATCCACGTAGAAGGGAAGATAAAATCTAAATCTCCAATTAAGATCTTGTTTGGATAAGTTTCTGCATAAATCTTTATAAGAGAAGAGAATACAAAAGAAAAATGAAACAAGCTTCTATCATAAGTTAAAATTAGCCTTTGGAGAAGTTAAAATCATTTAGTTTCAACAAAAAGTTGATTTTAACTTATGCATAAGCAAATTTTAGCTTAGAGAGAAGGCCAAGCTTGATTCATTTTTCCTTATTTTTTTATTCCTATAATTGAAGAAGTTTATCCAAATATCCAACAGTGACATTGATCAATATATCAAACCAAATACTACCTGAGAGAAAGATGGTCCACCCTTTGAGTCTGTATACCAATAAAACATTCCTTCTCGAATATCCAAACTCAATGCAAGGGATAAATACATGTATAAACAAGGCCCCCATACATCTTCACTCCTCAATGTAGTCCACATAGCCTTGCCAGCATCAATAAAATTTTGTTTCACCTAGAGACACAACATGGAAAATCAGATTATGCATGTATTAGGACCATAGAAATGACATAAGCTAGTTATACCTGTGTGTAAGATGTGTTGTGCATACGAGGCTCATAAAGCAGAAAGCCAACCGAAATTACAAGTCCAGCTGGGATAGTCATCAGACCAAACACCCCCTTTGAGGAAAAATGCTCTCTTAGTAAAATACAAGTAATGAAGCCCATAAAAGACAAGGAAAATTTTGCATGTTTTAGGGGAAATAGTTTTCAAAGGCTAACCATAGGGCCTAGAAGGTGAACAAAGATACCACTAATGAAGTAACCAAATAGTGATCCAACAGAAGAACTGAAGGCACATAAACTTTGCATGTCAGCAGCAAGTGAGGGTTGAGAGATACTGTTCTGTGCCACACAAGCATCAATGGTCACATCTGCTATTGCCACCCCAGCACTCCCAGCTGTTAATGCCAAAAGGGCCAACACAAGATGCAGGTTTTCATGCAAAGATAACAAAAGCATGGCAATCACTCCTATGAAACCTGTAACCGTCAAAGAGGGGCAAAAAGCCAAACTATGTTAATGAAGCAATTTCTGAAGCTCTTCACCAACACTTACTTGTAGGCATCTTTATTATGTGATAAAATACAAAGTTAATCCTCAATAAGAAACTCATAAAATGCAAAGATTCTTGGTTGTAACCCTTCAAAGGTTGTCGGAAGAAAAGCTAATTATACTCATGCTTGATAACATTGTATAAAAGTAAAAGTAAAAAATTCATCTACCTAAAGATTGCTTCATGTCCAAGTTCCATCCCTTGTTAAGAGTACGATATGTCAAGAAGTAGTTACTTAGCTAGCATTTGAAAGAACTTTTACGGAGCTTATTTGGACTAATCTTATTATATAAACCCTTAAGCAGGTAGGTGGTTAAGCATACGAAAGTTGCTTGTGACTATAAGCTCCTTTAACCTATATATTTCAATAAGCTTCATGGTAAAGCTTGTCATAATAAGCTATAAGCTCTCATGTAATGTAATCTGGGGGGAAATACACGTGCATAAACTGTTAATATAGTCCTTATAAGGCTTAGGCAATTTTTATCTTAAAAGTCGGTTTCGTAGGGTTAAGTTATACCCTAAACTCAGTTTTAAGATGGTATCAAAACCTATTCTAGATTTGTTATCCGTTATTGGGTCACCTATATTTGTTCACGCTCTAGATGTTTATTCCTAACATGAGGGAGTCTAGTTATTGGGCAACAATCCCATATCAACTAAAGATATGGCTAATATAGTCCTTACTCCTTATAAGTTTGAGCAGTCCTCACTTTATAAGCCAATTTAATGGGGTTTAGTTAGGACCTAAGCCAAAATTTTAAGATGGTATTAAAGGGGTATTGTTATTGGGCCACCTGCATTTGTCCATGCTCCAAATGTATAGTCCTACCTGTGAAGGGGTGTTTTGAGATCTTACATCATCTAAAGATAAATATGACCAATGTAATTCTTATAAGGCTTAGACAATCCTTATATTACAGGTCAATTTTGTAGGATAAATCTTGGTCCTAAAGCTGAAATTCTAAGATTCTCAGAAAGAAGAGCCTGTCATGCATTGATAGCTTCATATGATGAGAAGCAGTTTATCCACTGATGCTAATGCTTATATTATAGAAGTAATGTAGTCAATGTCCGAATGAAAACTCTATCAAGTGCACCGAGTTACTGACCAATATTCCATAACGTCTTAGGATTTAAAAGGAGATAGTGCCCAGTTTTGAGACATTATCTCATACGTTTCAGCATACAAATATACCAACCCCAGAACTATAATAGCTTGCTTTAATTGCAGTTTCTTTGGTCTGCCTTAATTGCAGCCTCAAGGGAGTGTGTTTAGTCTCATATTGACTAAAGATATGATATGACCAAATTGCCGCCTCTTTGGACTACCTTAATTGCAGCCTTGATAGTGTGTTTAGTCTCACATCAACTAGAGATTGACCAATGTTGTCCTTATAATAAGACTTACACAATCACCATCTTACATGTCAGTTTTGTATTATGGAGTTAGACCTCAAGCCCTAATTTTAAAATGTTAGTATTAGAGCCTATCTTAAATCCATTGTTGGACACACTCGAAGGCCATAGTCTGTAGCCAGGAGTATGTTGGAAACCCACCTTAGTAGACATATGGCTTAAATGTAGTTTATAGGATCCAATAGTGAGTAGCTCACTTTATAGAGTAAAGTGAATAATATCAATCATTGATAAGAAAATCAATTGTTGATATTGGTTAATATTACTGACTTCACCATTATTGACTTTAGAGAATCTAAAGCTTGGATTTAGTAGAGATATGACTTAAATATAAAAAAAAAAAAAAAAAAAAAAAAAACTTGGGCAATGCTCACCCCCTCAGTCCCTCACCAATTCACTTTTCAGCCCCAAAAAGTCTATTCAAAATGGATTAAGCCTAACTGAACCTTAACATTATCTCAAAGAGGGAGGATTGTCCAAACTTTATAAGGAATATTTTGACCATATTCCTAGCCAACTAGAGAAATCTACCACTGCTGAGCTTCCACTCTGTATACCGTGCTCACAAGCTACAGCATTAACAGTTTAGCATCCATTTAAGTTCTTTCAATTTATAAGGATCCAGGAAAAGTGGAAAACGTACAGAAATAAAGAGTACAAGGGAAAATAGAGCTGCACAATATTTAACAAATTACAAAATTTCCCTCCTAAAACAATAATTGAGTTGAAATATATGAACCTATCGGAACTTAGGAAGATCAAAGATGTGCACAATGCATCACATACCAGCAAAAATGAAATAAGGTCTCCTGCGATACCCGAAAAATGGGAGAACATCAGTGAGAAGACCCCAAAGAGGCTTCACAATCCAAGGAATGGATGTGATTCCTTTATAAACCTGTGCTTCAGATGGCTGCACCTTCTGAACATCTTTCATGTAATACTTAGTCCCAACTTCAGCAAGAGCTCCACCAAGTCCCTGGCTTATTCCATAAACAATCACCACCCCAAACACAAAGCTCCAATGCATTTCCCTAGAAAGCATGCTAAACCAATTTATTGGGATGCAAAAACATTCCCAAACCCCCTTTTTGGGTTCATTTTCCTCTATAGATTCACCACATGGATCTTCCTTATTTTCCTCCTCCATTATCACACACCTTTGAAACACCCTTCACAGCAAAGATTTCAGATTTTCAATCAGCATGAAAGAAAATCCTCCAAATATTTGTTCTTTGACTTCTATCTAGTACACATGATTGGAATGTAAATCTAACATTAACAGGTCTGAGATCAATTTTTTTTCTTCTTCCTGATTTCAGTTTCCAATAAATAACATAAAGAAGGGTGACAAGTAGTTAACAATTAGCTGGACCAGTAGCTAGTTGCAAAAAGAAACAAAGAGAAGAATAAAAATGAAGGGAAATGTAACCAATGATATGAATGGAAATTAACACGACTTGGTTCTTCCCTTGTGGTTCTGTTTCTATTGGTGAAATCTTAAAAGAGACTAAAGCACAAGTCAAAACGTTAACCTTTTAAGATAACAAATGGGTATTCCTTCATCTGATTATTCCCATGCTCGACCAATCATACTAGAAAACGTCAAATTTACATTTTGTTTCTTTATTTTCCCTCTTTTAATGTTTCTTTCTTTTTCCCTTTTATTAAGGTTTTGAGCATCCAATCAAACAGCAAAATCAAGAAACTTCGCTGAGGCTTTACAATTACAATTTTCTTAACATTGTTTTCTCTTTACATTTACATGTCGATTTTCTAAAAATTATTATTTATTGTGAAATATCGTAATAATTTTAAGGTTTAAAGATTTTTTCAATTGAATATTTTTTCAATTTCATTTCTGTAAAAAATAATTTCATTTTAATCTTTATAAAATATATATTTTTTATTTTTCGTCCTTAAAATATTTTAAATAATTTTTTTTAGCGTTTAAAGTATTTTCTTTACTATTCAAAATACTATTTAAAATGTTTATATTTGTAGGAATTAAAATAAAATAGAAACGTTAAATTACATGAAAAAATATATTTGATAGTTATTAATTTTAATTTTAATGAAAGATGAAAAATTTAAATATGTAAGTGAATTCAGTAGATATTTATGTTTGATGGTTATTAATTAAAGGGGGAAAATAAAAGTTTTGTTAATTTTGTGATCGTGGAGCTATGCCATTGGTGGAGACAGTTGAAGTGGTGTGGATAAGATCTTATTGCCACCTTCGTGACGCTGTGGATTGTTAGCTGTTGACTAAACTCAACTCACTGTCCAAAAAGCTGAAGGGACCGAAGCCAGATCTATTGGTCCATTCTAAAAGTTTGCAGAGTGCGAAAGCAAAAGATGGGTTGGTTTAATTGATTCAAAATAAAAATGAAATTAAACAATTTTATTTTTATTGATTAATAAAGTTTAGATAATTATCTTATTTTAAATTTTGTCATTAATATTTTAATTTTCACATGTAATCTATTATCTTTAATTTTTTCATATTATTTATGTATAAAATTAAAACTTTATAATTGTTAATTAAAATTAAAAATTAACATTATACTAAAATACATAAATATATATAATAAAATTATAAAAGTTAAAATTACAGTTATATATGATTTTCTATCACCTAAACTTGCAGCAGTATTCTCGAAGTAATCTAGCGGTAAGTAATTGGAGATATTATTTTGGCCCGAATTACTAAGAATCGAGAAAGTTGAGCTGAGAATTCTTGGTACTCATACTAGGATGTTGGCCTTCTCAGCAAAACACATTATAAGCATGGTCCTAGGACAAAAGCGTGTGCCCCAGCCGGTGACAGTTGGAAGACATGTGTGACAGTTGGCTAACTAATTTTTTCGCCTAAAGCACGGTATAAAGGGCACAAATTGTTGGTATGTAACTAACTCTAATTCACTTTCTTACTCAACCTAAAATCCCTACTAACTTGAGCATTAGAGTGTTTGTAAGCTCCACAATGCCACCGTTGGACTCACCTAACTCTGTCGTGCCAGGAATCGCTCTCACGACTAAATCTGGGAATGTTCTTCTCTAAATCGGACTCCATCGAGCTAGAAGGATGGCCTTGTTACGTTGACAGTCCAAAGAATCAGGTTTAAGATGGTAGAAACGTGCAACCAGAGAGCTTCGTCCATGGCACATCGATTGTCTCTATTCATTGTTGAGGCAGTATTCGGCAGAGTTTGCAATGGTGAAGAAGCTATGGTCACACCAACTGATAAAGCTCTATGTTTGAAGGCATCTCCTCATCAGATCCATAACGAGGAGGACATTGTCTGCTCATTGCGAATTGTGAAGAGTATAATTGAATAATAGAACCAGAAGATGGAAAAATAACATCGCAAGATGGAGAAACAACGTAAGGTGATCGAGGAACTTAGGTTTGAGCATATATAAACCCAACAAAGGTAGATCTCGTCGAAAATGACGAGATGGTATGGATAGCAATGATTCATCAACAGATTCGAGCTTACATCCGTTGAAAAAGTCACTGCAAGTGGAAAAACTCGCTAAAGACGAGACAATTCCATTCAATTTGTTGTTTGTCAGGAATGTCCTGAAAGTTTGTGTGCCAAAGGAATTGCAACAACTCCTGGCGATGGAACTCTATGACAGATCTACAGATCTTAATGATCATCTGTCAGAATTTAAGTATGCCTTGTCTTATCGCGGTGCAAACGGCTTACAAATGTGCAAAGCATTTATGTTATCATTCAAACAAGTAGCATTGAAGTGGTTTCAATAGCTCCTGAGAAGCTCCATAAGCTCATCACTACTACAAAATATGCTTTCTACGTCGGTTGTTTACCCCTTTCTACGTTGGTTCAACAACCGTCGTTGTTGTGGGTGTCGTTGATAAGTTTTATTTTTTACGTCGGTTGTCAACCGTCTTAGAAAGTGACATTCTAAGACGGTTGTTAACTAAGAACTGTCTTAGAAAGTGACATTCTAAGACGGTTGTTAACTTAGAACCGTCTTAGAATGTCACTTTCTAAGACGGTCTTTGTTAACAACTGTCTTACGTGAGAACTGATGTAGTTTCATTTTTTTTTTAATTTATTACACTTTTTTAATTTTTTTTTACACGTAGATAATAATAGCCGCAATTATATGATCAATTTGAATGGACCATACGAAATCTATAAAAATAAATATCATTTCATTTACAAGATTAATCTCAAAGTTTCACTAACAACAATATACATAGGATAAAATATAAAAATGATAACATTTTGTGATGCTAATTACAATGGTAAATACCAAAAGTCTACAAAACAAGATATATAGTCATATCTCGTACAATATACAAGTAAACCCCATAGAACATGACTATCTGATTGTCGTAACTCCTATTGTCTAATTGAATAATAGATGTATGATTATTTTGTAACCTCGATAGAGTGAGCAACATATCGAAGTTTACCTGTATTTCCATGCATGCCATACTATAACATAATGACATATGAGAGGCTTGAGCAATACCAACAAATGAACTTTGCTTTCTACTTATTTAAATCATCACAACTAGAGTCTTCTCTGGTTAAATAATCACAAGAGTAGTGTCTCACCTTAGTCCTTTTCACTGTGCCTCAGTTTCAAAAGATCAGCAAACCCCAAAACAGCAACTCTCAAAAGCATGTAGAAAGAAGCCATGCACAAGCTCATTGTAGAGAGAAACAGTACCTATTGGTTGTTTGCTGACCCTTGCTTCATCACAGTTAAAAATGGCTATAATTGGACAAAGCAGAAGACAGTAACAAAACTGAAGTTGTGCCTAGAAAAAAGATAAAGAATAGTGTGAGAGGGAAGAAAAGCACATCCAAACAGTTGTCAAATTGTTATGAAGTCAGGGAAGATTTCTTTATAAAAAAAAAGATTAATGTTTTTAAGGGTGGATCAAACTCCTAATACCTTGATTGAGTATAAAAAAATTAAGTACAAGAAGACAAATTATACACAACACATTATTAGAAAAATTCATAATATTCAAGTCACAAGATCCCTCATAATATAAGCTTAGATGATCATGATAAAAAGAAATTCACTAGTCTCCTTACTATTTCCCTCCTTACTTTTAAGAAAATGATCCAAAGAAATAAAAATGAGTGCGTGTGTCTCAGCATCCTGAATTTTATACAAGTATTAATTAAGATGATCACACAGAGAAATAACATTTTAAGAAAATGAAATAAATTCTGTTGCAATATCCATATCCACATTAGCTTAACAATAAACAAAATAAACCACTTGAAGTGGTAATTGAACTCCAACATCACACCAGCATAAAAAGACCCTGCCAACCCCCAACATCATAAATTTTCTTTGTAATACTAGTATCCAATGGCAAACTAGGTGTCCCTATGCACCATTAATCTTCTAAGAATGACCCCAAAGGAAACTATTTGTCAGCTATTCACCCGTCAATAATCCAATCTATGGCATCTTTGAACAGTTTTCCGATACCAACTCTCCTAATAATTCAAGTTGTTAGATCGAAGCATTTGAATGCTTTTTTTTTTTTTTTTATCTCATGCCCCCTTAACTTAGAGTCCCTAAGACTTGGAGTCTAGCTAATGCACAGACCAATTTTACCATATACTAAAATTTAATTCTTAAATGATAAATAACGGAAACACCAATATCAAACTCTTACATAGTTTTAAAAAAGGCTTAAATACCAAAAGTAACATCTCCATATTTATTTGGAACTTAATGCGTGTTTGGAAACCCGATACAAAACCAGAAATCACGTCACAGATGCTATAACTACTTTCTCATTAGACATGAAAAACAGGTGTGCCAGTCTTTTTTCTAGCCACAAACTATATCACTACATCATCCCTGAAAGCATCATGAAAATAACCCAAACACTCAAGCCAAAATTGCACACACAAACACGACATGTTAATCAGTTATAAGTGAAAATAAGACATCATTAAAATGCTATATATAAACCTGTACTCCTTGTTTCAAGCAAGACCAAGTACTAAGTCAATGTCATATTCTAAGCATCTTAGCAGAAATATTTTATTATTATTATCATTATTAAAATTTATATTAGAAACTGTATTTAATTTTTAAGCAACATTTGTCAATCAACATCAATGTTAAAGTGAGACGAAATTAATGAGACACAAGTTTTTAAAATTTCTCTTCTTGTTCAATTTAGTATATTTTTCTTTCATTTTCTTATTTCAACCATCAAATCAATTTTATAATTTTTAACTTTTAATTTTTAAAAAGATAACATATTAAACTGTCTTTTTTTTTTTGTGTGTGTGAAGATATATTTATAAAAAAAACACATCTTCTTAATTTGGCATGATAAACCATACAGCTCATGTTAGAGACCACTTAGGAATAGCATTCACACAGAAAAAGAAACAAATAATAATAAAATTTATTTGAAATAAAAACACAAAAAATAGGGATTCAAATAAGATGACTTCATTCTTATGTGACTCAGCACTGGTCAGAAAAAGACATATTGAAATATTGGCAAGCATTTGGAATTGATCCGCATGGAGTCTTAACTACCCACCAGCATCTATCTTCTACTCGTCTGTATACATGCATGCATGTGTGGGTAGTATGGTCAAGCCATAGTATACATGTGTACTTCGTATTTAGAAACACATCAATTTTGAGAAGTCAACAATATAACAGAGCAAGTGGACATTGAATAAATATAATAAAGAGGGCATCTATCAACTACGCTATGCAAATATTACTTAAAATGTAAATATTACTTAAAATACTTAATATTCATATATCAAATACTATCCATAGTATACTCAATTAGAAGTTTATCAAATCAAATTATTTAAATATTAAAGAAAATTGTTTATCAATTCTAAGCTAACTCATAATAATATTCACACTAATAAAGACATTGTCAAATTTCAAGAATATTGATTACTGCAAATCATTATATATATTAATAAGTTCCACTCCCAATTGAAACTACTGACTCATTCTACTTTCCTTCTCCTTCTTATTAACTTCTCTCTTTTTCTAATTTAATCTCACAATTTCTTAAGCTTAATTTTCCTCTGTTTTTTATTAGTTCCCTCTCAGATTTACTTTCAGATTCATTTAAGATAATATAGAATGCCTATTTATAGATTAAAAATAATTCATGGTTTTTTCTAATATATGGTTGCATGTTTCGGCACATATAGATCATATACTATCACACCCACTTACATTACTAACACACTCACTCACATTACTAGGACAACATTACTCACTAATAAGAGCACACTAGAAGTGGTCCTATGAAGCTTATCATATAAGCATTTTTCTGTATTTAAAGAGCTTTGTTAATGAAGAACACCTTAAAAATTTGCTATTTTTTAACTATTAGCATGCAATTAATCAATCAAGACATTATCCATTATATATAATTGAAACAATGAAAATAATATCTCCATCTGTTGGATCAATGGTCATGTCTACAGCAAGTTTCCATTCCTCTTGGACTAATGCGGCTCGAAATGAATTAGGCCTCATTCACTCGCAATTGAGTTCAAGAGTTAAGGATTTCCAAGTCTATGCTAACCATATTCCTAGTCAATCTGGGACATCTCAATACACACCTCTCATGCTCCAGATTGGGAATCTAGACCGTGAACTGCGAAGTATGCATGACTAGACATCTATGTGTTCAAGACTGGGTGGAAACGGGCAAGGCCTAACTCACTCACAACAGCCTGCTCAAGGGAAAAGGATTGCAAAGTCTTATAAGGAGTATTATAGAGACCAAATACTTTGACTTTAATATTAACTTGATATGATGTGATGTATTACAATTTAATTTAGATTACAATAAAAGACAATGCACTCTAGTAATTACAATACCATATTGTTTCAAAAGAGGGATAGGCTACCTTCTCCATTGCTTCTATA